>JAJJLC010017585.1:0-18047 GCA_023806825.1 Ophryoscolex caudatus
TTTTATTAATTAAAATAAGTTTTTTTATTTTTACCTTTATTTTAATTTTTATTATATAATTTTTAAATTTTAAAATAATTTATTTTTAAATATATTTTATATATTATTATTATATTAATTATTTTTAAATTATTATTATTTTTTTATTTATTTTTATTTTAAATAAATATTTTTAAAATTAAAAATTTATGAATAATTAAATACAAATCATTTTAAATGAATATTTTAATCTTATGAAAATTTATTAATTTATTATAATAAATGAGAGAATTTAATGAATCAAATTTAAATTTAGGCAACCAAAATATAGCAAATGTTAACCCAAAGGAAGGAATAGAATATTCTAATGCTATTCCCACAGCTGTCCAGTCTACTTCCAGTAATACAGGATTAATTATATCCTTGGCTTTAGTAGGAATTTTACTTCTTATGGCTGCAATTCTTTTTCCAATTTTATTATCTAAAAAGGATAATAATGATAAATCTGTACTCCCAAATACTGGAATTTCAACCACTAACCCAACAACAACACCAACTACTTTAAATGCATTACCTAATATAACTACTGCTAATTCATCAACTCAAAAACTTACAACTTTTGTTGATGGAAAAAATGTCACATATTTTTCCAAATATATAATTAATGCTACTAATGAACTTGAATTAAATGGTGGTGTATTTAATAGTACATATTATGGAGAAAATATATTTTTAGTAACTGATGGAACATTAAAATTAAAAGGAGTTAAATTAAATAAAACAGGAAATTATGAACTTTATAGAAGATTGATGGTGATGACTACAGAGCAAGAAGCTGATTATTTTGGAATAAATAGTGTTATAACAGTCATAAATAATGGAAGAGTTGAAATAGAAGATTGTGAGATATATTCAGATTCATTTGGTTCAAGTGGTGTACATGTTTCTGAAACAGGCTATGCTGAAATTGCCGCAAGTTCAATATATACAGTTCAAGAAAATTCAAAAGGATTATATTCTACATATAATGGAACCATAAGTTCTCAAGATACTATTATTGCAACAGAAGGAGATAATTCTGAATGTATTGGAACTGGTGTAAGCTCAGGAAATATTAATTGTACTGATATGTCATTAGAAACTTTTGGATATGATAGTCCTTTAATTTATTCAACTGGAAATGTTTCTATTTCTGATTCTACTGGAAATGCAGAATCATCTTCAATTATAATTGCAGAATCTATTCCTGAACCAGAGGAAATTTTTGCTAATGTTTATTCATCTGATTTTATAGGAGGAATATCAGATGAAACTAAAGAAGATAATTATGGAATTTTATCATACTATTCATATGAAGATTATCCTTATGAAGGAGAAGATATCATTAATTATAAAACGCCAATACATATGATTTTAGAAAGTTCTACTTTTTCAATTGATGAATCTTCAAATGTTTATAATGAAACTCCTATGTTTGGAATTTTAAATTGTAAATCAGATATCGTTTTAAATAGAACTAACTTTTCATATGGAAGTGGAGATTTTATAAATATGTCTTATTCTGATGCATATGGAGAACCTTATGAAAATTATCAACCATTGACATCAAATTTAGATATTTCTAATAGTGATGGAAATTTAGGAAAAATATATGCGTCATCCTATTCTACTATTAATTTTACTCATGATTCAACAGTAAGTGAAGATAATTATACAACTGCTGGTGATGGTGAAATTAATGTTGAAAGTCAAACGTTTTATTATGAAGATATAAATGGTAATAATGTAGGATATAGAGTATCAGAACAAATTTTTTATGAAGATCAAGTAATTGAATCAAAAACTCTTACAAACTCAATTGATTATGGTGAAAGTGTTATGTTTATAGTAACAAATGGAGTAACCTTAACTATGAATAATTTGATTATAAGAAAAACATGTAGAAATTTGGAAAGAAGGACAGCAAGTGAGACTGTTGTAACCGAATATTATGATCTAGGAACAAATAGTGCAATAGTTGTTTTAAAAGGAGGAAAAGCTATTCTTAATAATGTAACAATTTATACAGATTGTTATAATTCTAATGGTATAACAGCTATCAATGGTGGAGAAGTTGAAATTAATTTTAGTAATATAAATACAGAAAACCATTCTTCAAGAGGCCTTCATGTAGCTTATGAAGGAAAAATAACAGCAAGAAATATAATAATAAATACAAAAGGAGACTTTAGTGAATGTATTGGAAATAATAGACTTGGAGGTCCTATTGATGCATCAGGTATGACATTAAATACAGAAGGTTCAGGTAGTCCATTAATTAAAACTGCTGGGGATATAATTATTAGTGATTCAAATGGAACTGCATCTAATTCTAGAATTGCTTATATTAATGATAAGGGAAATATTAAATTAAATAATTGTCAATTTAATTGTGCTGGAATTAAAGATGAACAAGATGAATCAAATAGTGGAATATATTTTACTAATAAAATAACTGAAGATTTAGGAACAACAGGAGAATTTGAAGCTATTGATTCAACTTTAGAAATTCTTGATTCTTCATCAGTTTATAATTCTGCACCTGTATTTTATATAACAAATTTAAGTTCAATAATAACCTTAGATAATACTGAAAATTTATTTGGAAGTGGCATATTTTTAAATGCATCAGGAACAGAAGATTGGAAAGAAAGAAATACTATTAATGGAATAGTAAATTTAAATGTCAAAAGAAAGACTATTTCTGGAAAAATAATTGGCAGTAATTATTTACCTGTTAATTTTACTTATGATTCAAGTGTTTCAGAAAGTGATTATACAACTGAAGGTGAAGTATATGTCGAAATTCCAGCTAACTCTTATAATGAAAATATAAATGGTAATAGTTACAGATATATAGCATCTGAACAAATTTATTATCAAGATCAAGTAATTGAATCAAAAGATTTTACAAGTACAATTGATGATGGTGAAAGTGTTATATTTATAGTACCAGATGGAACAACTTTAACTTTGAATAATGTAGGAATAAAAAAAACATGTAATAATATGAGAAGAAGGACAGCAATTTCTGCAACCGAATATTATGATGTAGGAATAAATAGTGCAATAGTTGTTTTAAGTGGAGGAAAAGCTATTCTTAATAATGTAACAATTAATACAAATTGTATTAGTTCTAATGCAATATCAGCTATTAATGGTGGAGTAGTTGAAATTAGAGATAGTGTTATAGAAACAGAAAAAGATTCTTCAAGAGGTCTTCATGTAGCATATAATGGAGAAATAACAGCAGAAAATGTAATAATAACAACAAAAGGAGAATTTAGTGAATGTATTGGAAATAATAGACTTGGAGGTCCTATTAATGCATCAGGTATGACATTAAATACAGAAGGTTCAGGTAGTCCATTAATTAAAACTGCTGGAAATATAATTAATATAAATTTTGATATATTTTATCATGTAAAATCATAATTTTTAATTAAATTATTAAAAATTTATTATTTTTGTTATTATTCACTCTTTTTTCATTATTTCTAAATAAAATAAAAGTTTATTTAAATTATTTTATTTTTTAAAAAATAATAAAAATTTATCTAAAATATTTTTTAAATTAAAAATAATTAAATAATAAATTATATTAGAAAATATAATATTAGTGATTCATCAGGATCTGCATCTAATTCTAGAATTGCTTATATTAAACTTTTATCTTACTCATTTAAATTATATAAAATCAATAAAAATAAAATTTTCTTTCTTTACAAAATAAAGAGTTAATGATAAGGGAAATATTAAATTAAATAATTGTCAATTTAACCCTTTATATTATTCATTTAAAGAGATTAAAATTTCTCTTATTTTAAATAAAAAATTTTTTATTTTAAAAATGAAAAATTAATGGTGCTGGAATTATCATATTATTCATTTATTTTCTTCTTTTTAATATTAAATAATAAATAATTTTTTAAAAACATTTTATAAATAAATTAAATTACAGTATAATTTATTCTAAAGAAACCATAATTTTTAATAATAAAAAATAATAGGTAGTAAAAATTGAAAATTTAATAAAAAAATAATATATATAAAATCACTTATTTATAAAAATTACTATAAATATAATATAAATATGTTAAATTATATTATTTTATAAAAGTAAAAATTTTTTAATATTCTACTAAATATGAATTTATTTAATAAAAATAAAATAATTAAAAAATATTTAAGATGAAAATAAATTTATTTAAAAATTATTAAATAAAATAATATAATTTAAATACTTTTTTCTAGAAATAATTAACCTCTAAAGATTTCAAATTTCAAAATTTTCTTCAAATAATCATCCTTATCAATTTTAAATTAAAATTATTTTATTTATTTATAATTTTTAGAAAATTATATTAAAATAATCTTAATAATTTTTTCAAAGTTTAGGGGATTATTTCTGAGAATACATTAAATAGATAAAAAAATAATTATATTCTTAAAAATTATTAATTATTATAAAATAAATATTTTTTATTTTTTTATAATAAAAATATTCAAAACATATTATATGAATTGTAACTTATAATCTATTATAAATTTTTTATTAAAAAATTTAATATAATTATAAACCATAAATTTATGTAAATTAATCACTACTCAATGATTATTTATAATTGTAATAACTTTAATACAGAAATTTATTCATGGACATGACAATAAAATACATTTTATTAAAATTTTTTTTAATAATTTTAACAAGAGAAAAATATTTAAAAAAATTTATCCTTATCAAAAATAAGATAGTTTTGATAAATTAAAGAATGAATTAAGTATAGATTATCATTATAGAAATTTTCATTATTATTTAGTTACTTTATATATAATTACAAATATTTAACTTTTTATCTTAATTAAATGGATAATAAGTTAATTTTAAATAAATAAATCTTCAAGTAAGTGAATAAGATAAATAATAAATACTTTAATCAATTTAATCAAAGCATATTTTAAGGGTATAATTCTAAAATAAAAATATTTAAATTCAATAAAACTAGTTAATATTCTAAAAGAATTAAATGATATCAATATTAATCTTTTACAAAGATAAATAATTTTTGAATATAAAAAATAAATCTATCATTTTTTTGAAAGATTCTTTAATGATAATTTATTTAATTGTGAGAATAAGTATAAGTTGAAAGGAATGATTAATCATACAGGTATTATTGATTATTATTATTTTGTAATAAAAATAGGAAAAGATAAATATGAATTAAATAAATTTAATGTTAGAAAAATAAGTGATTTGGAATTTAAAAATATTTAGTCTTAAATCTTTTATTAAAAGATTTAAATAATAGACTAAATTACTTATATTAATTATTTTAATTAATATTAATTATTTAAATTTATTATATTTTTTTTTACTTAAAAGATTTATATCTAATCCTGCATCTTTTTTTATATAATTAAAAGCTTTTTTATTCTATTTAAATTTATTATATTTTTTGTTTAATTAAGAGATTTATATCTAATCATGCATCTTTCTTTTAAAAAATTAAAAAATTTTTTATGAATTTATAAGAAAATATTAATATAATTAATATGATAAAACTTTTTCTATTTTTTTCCATTTGATTTTTAAATTTATTTTATATCTTTTTTTTGTATTTGGATATTTTTAGAATATTTAACATTTTTTCTTTTTCTAATTCTATCATTAATATATTTTATTAGAAAATTATATTTTATTATTATACATATATATTCTTTTTTTCTTTATCTATTTTCTCCTTTTAACTTTTTATAATTTATATATTTTTTATTAGATTTTTTTTTTTTAGATTAAAATATAATTTCTTAATATAAAAGAATAAATAAAATTTTGAATTATATTTTAAAATTATATATCTTTAAATTAAAGATATAAATTTTTTTTATTTCAAATTATTACTTATCCCATTCTATATCTATATAATTTTTTTTATAATAATATTTTAATATTATTAAAAATAAAATATAATTCAATTTAGATTAAAAATTTTAGATTTAAAATTTTTATTTTACACTTTTAAGGGACTAGACCAGTATCATTGAAAAGTAAGCTTTTCCCTAAGCTTAAAAGTAGTAATATTTCCACTAATCTCTTAAAGTATTCACAATCCCCAATAAAATAAAGGTTGAATATCCCATATAGATTTATTACTATATTGTAAAAAATTAATAAAAAAAATTAAAAAAAACGCTTACCACATAAAAAAGAAGAAAGTTTTTTTGGTTCACTATAAGGAGTATAAAAATTCTCATGTATCAAGATTCATGGTTAAGGTTCCTGTTTCCTTTTTTCAGATGATCATCTCTTGTTATCTAATTATTTCAAATTTTCAGCCAAAAATGAGAGGATAGATTTAAAATTTTATAAAATTTTTTTTATGTTCTCTAAGATAGACTATTATTTTTCATTTGTCATGTATTGTATTGGTCCAGGTTCGAATGCCGAACAAAATCATGGATTTTTTTGACATTCACAGTAGTGACAGGAGCCATATATAGGAAAAATTGGTAGACCTCAAAAATGTAATGTTTAAAGTTTATATGATTCAAGAATATTTTTTCTCATTATAGAAGTTTGGTAGGGGATCTAATAATGATTAGATATATATATTTCCTCTTTACCCATATTTCTTTTTTCCTGAAAATGAAAAATAAAAAATTGGGAAATATAAATTTAAAAAAATAAGAAAATAAAAATCCCCTATCTCCAAATATCAAACACTAAAACCCATTCTCAAAATCCTCATACCTCAATCCTATGATTAATTTTTATAATGAATCTTAATTTAATTTTTAATCATTTTTTTAGAATGAATTAAGTTTCTTTAATTATTTGAAAATAATTATTGATCTTAGTTCTCCCTTGACCTTTTAATTTGAGTAGAATTAAATATTCTTTATTTATAAGTCTTATTTTTACCTTTTTTTTCTTTATTAATTCTTTTATTGGGGCTGGCTTCTCTTTAAAGAAATTGTTATGATTTCTTCAATATTTTATTCGATTTTTATCTAAAAAGTACTTTTTGTATTTTTCCTAAAGTTTTTTATTAAATGTTCTTAGAAATTTAATCATTTCCTTTAATCACTTACTTGGCTATTTATTCATTTAAAATTAATTTTTTCTCCCTTAAATTATTAGAAACATTAATCGTTGATTTGCTTTATATTGCCCTATATTTTTGAAATTTTTTGTTGAATTTTATCAAAGAATTTCCCTTGGAATTTTATTTTCTCATTTATTTTAAATTTAATTTTTTCAAACCTAAACCTTAATAACAACCATCTATTTCATTAATTAAACATTTTTCAAAATGTTTTTCTTTTTTGCATCTTTTATTGAAATCATCATACATATTATCTAGATAATAAACAAAAATAAAAGTTAATGAAGGAATAATATTAATTTGATAATTATTTTATTAATTAAATGAGTAAAAAAAAATGTTTGAGAGCAATATTGATGACAAATTTAATCAATTAATCAATCTAATATCTACATTTACTAAACATTGTGAAAATAAACTTTTGACTTAATTTTGCTACTTTCTTTTTTATTTATTATTATTTTTATTCTTTAAGTTCAAATTTGTTGTATCAGGAAGATTTGGTTTTTCAGTATCACTTTATTTATTAATTTTAATATTTGCTATCTTTCTTATTAATACTCAAATTTATTTAAAATCCTTAATTAAGGGGAGCTTTTTGCTGCTTTAGAAGAAATAATGAAAATTAAAAAAAAATCTTAAAAATAAATAATTTTTTATGGTTTAAAAAAATTATTTATTAAATAAAAGAGCCTCTAGATCCACTTTCTTAATTCATATTTAGGATTTAAAAACTAGAAGAGGAGGAATCAGTTACTATGATACTATTGAATAGATATTCCATTAATTTTTGAAATAATTAACTTTTACTGAATAAATTATTCAAAGGAGAAAGAACTAGGCCAAGTCAAAGTATCTTTAAGATAAACCATATTGAAGGGTATGCAATTATTATCTCTCCTGTAGAAAGCTAAAATATCCAAACTTATTTCTTGTTATCTTCTTTTATATTTAAATTTAAATAAATTTCGGAGCATTAAATTATCAAAAGTTGGAGAATATAAAAAATAGTGGATTTTTCATTTTTATTGCCCTCATTAAAAATAACTTCTCTATATTTTATTTCTTCTTTTCAGAAAATTTCTTCATTTAACATTTCTCTTAATTATTTTTTAGGAGATTAATTTATTTAAAATTAAGATAATTAGTTAATACTTGAAAGCATATATCCTTATTTCTTTGTGAATGAAAGCTATACATTAATCATAAAATAATTTGTAAACAAAAATTTTTCATATTTTTTTGAGATTTTGGTTTACTATTGAGTTCTTAGACAAAAAAATTACTAACTTTCTTAAGATAACCATTAAGAGGATATATAAATAGCTTATCTGTTCTTCCTTATCTTCTTTAAGCATAAATTTTTTTTAAATAATTTTTTTCAAGAATTTAGAAAAGATTTACTGTTGTATTTTTATCTTATTAAAGGGAGGATAAAGGATAAATTTCCAAATAAGTGAAAAAGATAAATTCTTAATAAAGAAAAATAATGAGGTTTCGGGAACTATAGAAACTCACCAATCCCAAAATAATTATTTCGTTAATTATTTTTGAAAAAATTATTAATTAAAAAATTGAAATTAGACTCAATAAATACTCAAAAACCAAATAGATATATAATGCCAAAAATAGAAGGTAATCTTTAGCACATGGTACTTGGTTAAAAATGTGTTATTTTTTGGTTTTAACTTTTAATTAAAAAAAAATCCAAAATGTATTCTCTAAATTAAATCACACAATATTCTTTTTATTATTTTTTTTCATAATTATTCTAAATTATATAAAATTTTTTTATATCTTCTTTTTATTTATAAAATAATTGATAAACTTCATAATATAATTCATATAGCATCTATAATATTTAAATAAGCTAATTATTAATACCATAAAACCTATTGTCTTAACCCCTTTTCTCTAGTCCCCAGCCTAAATTTCAAATAAAAATTAGAGTTTTTATTTAGATGAAAAATCCATAGTAAAGTCCTCCCCCTTTAAAAATTTTCTTAATCTAAAATATTTAAAAAAAATTTAATTTAAGAAGAATATTTTTATATAGTGTGTAGTTTAAAAAAAATGAATAAATTTTTATATTTTTTATTTCGCCATTTTTTTGTTTGTCTTGAAGGTGTCCATCCTCTTCCTTAAATTTTGGAAAATTTTTTAAATTGAAGGGTGGTATGAAGATGAGGTTTAAGGTATTATTTTAATGAATTATTTAAAAATTTTTCAAATATATTTCTAAAAAATTCTTTTTCTAGGATTTGGGTTTTTATTAGGTAGGTATTATAATGAAGAAATGCGGAATTTCTTTACAAAAATTTTTTAAAAGATAAAATTTAAAAATTTTAATAATAATATAATGAAAAATGATTATATTTAAATTACCTTGATTTCATGGCTTTTTATAAGGGAATAATTTATTGTTATATTGTAAAGATGAACAAGATGAATCAAATAGTGGAATATATTTTACTAATAAAATAACTGAAGATTTAGGAACAACAGGAGAATTTGAAGCTATTGATTCAACTTTAGAAATTCTTGATTCTTCATCAGTTTATAATTCTGCACCTGTATTTTATATAACAAATTTAAGTTCAATAATAACCTTAGATAATACTGAAAATTTATTTGGAAGTGGCATATTTTTAAATGCATCAGGAACAGAAGATTGGAAAGAAAGAAATACTATTAATGGAATAGTAAATTTAAATGTCAAAAGAAAGACTATTTCTGGAAAAATAATTGGCAGTAATTATTTACCTGTTAATTTTACTTATGATTCAAGTGTTTCAGAAAGTGATTATACAACTGAAGGTGAAGTATATGTTATAAAAGAATAATTTCTAATTAAAAATTATTATTAAATTTTATCATCATTGAATGAAAATAAATAATTTTTATTAATTAAAGTAATTAATATAATTGTATCACTTACCTTTCCTCTCAAAGCATAGAATAAATTTGTAGGGTTATTATTTATAAAATTTTTCAAAATTTCAAAAATATTGTTTTTTATTATTTTTGGAAAATAATATTTTTAAAAAATTTAGATATAGAAATTTTTCTCTAACTTTTTATCTCAATTAATGGAGAGCACACTAATTCCAAATGAATAAATCACCAAGTAAGTGAAAAAAAGAAATGGTTAAAATCAAAAACATATTTATGGGATACTTTTTTAATGTGGGTTATACTTTATAGATTATGTTATTTTTTGATGACTAAAAAAAATTAATTTTTATTATATTTTAAAAAAATTAAAAATTAAAAAAATATAATATGGCCCATTTGATTGCATCAATTAAAAAAATTTAAAATAAATTCAAATTTAAAATAATTTAAAGAGAAAAAAAGATAAAAAACAATCTTTTAGATTTTAATACCAAAAAATTCTTCTTACTGGTCTTAATCCCCTGATACTAAACTTCCTCTGTTATCACTAATCCCCATTGGTTTTTTGTTTATCCCCTTTTCTTAACTATTTTTGAATAATTTTTTTAATGGCATTGATGAATTTATTTTCATCAATAAAAATATATATATAAAAAGAATAAAACCATTTATAAAAAGGAGTAGGCAATTAAGTACTTAATGGATAAAGGTTAAACAAATACCCAAACATCCAGAACCCAAGGTATATCTAATTCAACTATTAGTTATTATAGAGAAAGACATGATAATTTAGAAGTAAATCTTAAATCAAAGTTGCCAAAAAATACTTAGATGAAATATTTAAGCTAGCTTATAATAAAACAACAATGATGATGCCTAGAACTATTATTTTCATTAAAATAAATGAAAAATTAAAAAAATATTTGGTTTTAAAAAAATGGAATAATTCTAACCATAGCAAAAACACAAATCAATAAAATTTTAAAAAAAAATATGAAAAACTAATACAAATTAAAAGTTTTTATTTAGCAGAAGAATAAAAGCTAAAAATAATGAAATTCTTTCAAAATATATTAGACTTGAGGATAGAGAGAATAGATATCTTTTTCACAAAAGAAGAAAAAATAGATACTGCCCCATATACAGAAGCTAAATCAATTAAATTCTCTTCTTGAAAAAAAACAATTGAAAGGACGAGATCAAAAAATCTTTGATTTAATAAATTTCCCCAAAAAAAAATTTGAAAAATCAATTATGATAGCAGAAGAATACCTTTTTATGAAATAAGAGATTAAATTTTATTAAATTAAACAATGAATGAGTTTTCATTTTCCCAGGCCCTACAATATTAAAAATAAAAATATGATAAATTTTAAAAGTTAATGAAAATTTAAACTTTGAACAATATGGATAAAGGCCTTTGCTTGTCAATCAAATTTAAATTTAATAAAAGAATTATTTAAAAATAAATTAATTCAAAATTCCCCTAATTCCCCTGATATTTCTTACCCGATTGAAACTTTATGGGAGAAATTAAAAAAATGTTATAATATATTTTCAAAAAAAAAATATTCAAAATAATTTAAAAATTTTTATAAGAAGAAACAAAGAAAATTATTGTTCTAAAAGGGGGAGATTGGAATAATTCATTAAAGGCAAATAAGAAATGAAGAAAAAGGAAATAAAAAAAATGAATTAAAATTGAAAGTAATTTTTAATGTCAAAAAATTAAAAAATATTTTAAAAAAGAGTGTTTCCTTATTAAAAAATTAAAGTAAAAATAAAAGAAAATAAAGAAATAAAAAAATAATTGTATAAATTGGATAATAAGAACAAAAGAAAAAATTCTAGAGTTGACCCAATCCATAAACTAAAAACATAATCATATAAATTAAAAGATATTGAAATCCAAACCTTAGGTTCAGAATAAACAAACTCAAAAATATGGAAAAGAAAAATGAAATGCAGAAATATTTAAATGCTTTAAAAAAAGTGAAATATGAAGGGAGAATAAAGAACTCAGGCAAACACTGATTAACAAAAAATAAATTCATTTTAAATTAAAATCAAAAATCGGAGTTGGAAAAATCTGAGGAAGATTTTTTCTTACAAGAATATAAAATAAAGAAAAGAGTTTTCAATTGTTAAATTCCTTTAAAAATAAATCTGAATTGTGTTTTAAATAAATATAATATTCTAATTTAAATATAAATTTTCATTTAAATTAATCTTATATTTTCTTTTCAATTAATTTAGGATTTAAAATCAATTTAAGAATAAATAATTTTTATTAAAATTTAGCCGGTTTTTTTTAATATTTTCAATTTTTTTTAAATAGGGATTGGGAATTGGAGATGGGGCTTTAGAGATTATGGATTTGAATAGAATTTCTAAATTTTTTTCATCCTAAAAATTATTTTTTAAATTAATTTTTAAAAATTTTAAAATTTTATTATCCTCTTTTTATTATATATTATCCTTTTTTTGTCTTTTCATTTAAATTTCAAAATAAGTAGAAGACAATAATAGGAGAAAAATTTATTCTTTGTAAGATAGTAATTTCCTCTTTAATACAATCTACTTAGGTGTTTAATCTTCAGGCTGAATTTTCCCAGATTTAAGTGAAAAAGCATTTTTTATGAAAATTGTACTTTTCTTTTCTATTTTACTCAAAAAGTATGAATATAACAATGGGGTCAGGATTAAATTTTTTTCAAAAAATCCTTTCATCTACCTAAGCCACATTTCATTTGGGAAAGATAGGTTCAAAGTCTCACAGCTTGATATTGCTTTTTCAAAATGAATTGGAATTTTTGGCCATTTTTAACCTTCTCTGACAAATAATGGGCACAGTATTTAAGATATCACCAATATCAAAAGCATCCCCTACCTCTTTTGAAAGTTATTCAAAAAAAACCAAAATGAATGAAAATTTTTTTTTTTTGAAAATTATTTTGATAATACAAATTAATTAAAAAAATGGCAAAATGTTTTTATTGATTGGCTGGGATTATAGTGAGAGAAGGAAGCTGGGTGAATGGCTATCTAAATCACTAATCTAAACAAAATAATCCCATACTTTTTTTAAAAAAAATTATTAAAGAAAATAAATGAGCATCACTATATATTATTTTAAAAATAAATAATTTTTAAAATATTAAAATAAAAATATTTTTTTAAATCAATAATATTTAAGAGTGAATTATCCCTAAATTATAGTTAAAAAAGATAATATAAAATTATTTTAAATATTAATTTTTAAAATAAAACTAACGTAATATATAATGTTTCTCATAATCATTAATTAAATAAATTAATCAAAAAAAAATATTAAAAAAAATTAATTAATTTTTATTTCATTTTAAAAAGAATTAAAAAATAATTATTTTTTTAAGTTTAATTAATTAATTTATGTTAATTGCATATATTATAATAAATATTATAATATATTTTAATTCCTATTTTAATTGTGAATATAAAAATAATAAATTATTAAATATAAAATTAGTTTAATAAATTAATAATATATTGAATATAATAATCTTATTAATTTTTATTATATATACTTTAAATCTCTACATAGAAGGCCCTCCTTCAATATAAATTGAAAATTTGAAAAAGGGTCTCATATTTTTTTTTGGAAAATTATGAGAAAAACAAAAAATATTTAAATAAAAAATATTAGTGAGGCTAATTTTTAAGGTAATTTATTTAATATATATTTTTAATTAATGTATTCTAAAGAAATTAAAAAAATAATTACAATTGAAAAAATGGAGCAAGATGAAGATTTAGGTAATAGTAAAATTATAATGAATAATTTTTATTTAAGAGGCTTCTATTTCAAGGAGATTTTTTTTTAAAAAAATTTTAAAGGATGGGTTTATATTTAGAGATTTACAGAAAATTATTTTAAGCTTTCTTTTTTGATTTTACTTAAAAGAAGATTTTTAAAAAATAGATTAAGAACTAAAAGTTTTAAGAATTTAAAAAATTAAATTTTAATTCTTTTTAATGACTTCAATCTTTTAGGGCCATATATCCTAAAATTTTCTAACCTCAATTTTATTTTCATAAATATAAAAAAATAATAAATAGAAAACATTTTTTGGGGTTCACTTGAAGTGATAAAGATTTTCCATTCTATGATTTTCTCAAAGCCCCCATTTGAGTTCTCCTTTCCAATTTTAATATTAATTCAAGTTTTAGGTTATTTGAGTGTCAAAATGTGGAGTCTATTAAAAATTTTAGGAATTTTTTTATTTCTAATTTCAAACAAATGATTCAGGTAAGTTAATGAATCAGATTTAAAATCTGAAAAAACCTTGATATTTTTTGATGTTTATCTAAATGATTATTAAAGAATTATTCAAAAAAAAGGTTAGCCTTAAACCCTTTTAGTTTATAGATTCCTAAAGAATTATAT
The DNA here is from genome assembly GCA_023806825.1 of Ophryoscolex caudatus. Classification (NCBI taxonomy): domain Eukaryota; phylum Ciliophora; class Litostomatea; order Entodiniomorphida; family Ophryoscolecidae; genus Ophryoscolex; species Ophryoscolex caudatus. The sequence goes on from JAJJLC010017585.1 coordinate 14,449, forward strand.
CCTATATATATTGAGTCTTTATTACTCATGAATAATGAATGAAAATTGATTAAATTTAAAAAAATGAAAATTATTTTATAACTTAGAGAAAATTAATTAGTAAAAATTAGAAATAATATTTTAAATATAATTCTATCACTTTCTATATCTCTTCCTAAACTTAACAAATTTTGTGCTTATTCTTTACTGGTTAAGAAGATGACTTTGATAGGATTATTTATTTTCACTATAAAATATATAAGAAAAAAATTTTAAATATATTTTTTAATAATACCTATATATTTATGAGGTAAAAAAGAATAATTTATATAAAATTTTATTCAAATAGATTTCCAGATATACTGTAAACCATGCATTTATTTTCCCCCCCTAAAAGTTCAAAATTTTTTAAAAAAATTATGTAACTTAATTATTTTCCCCCCTAAAAATTGATAAATTTTTCGAAAGAAGGAGGGAAATAAATGTGTGGTTTACTGTATTTTTCAACTCATAAAAGAATAATTAAAAAATTTGGATATTTAAAATATTTTAGAATAAAAAAGAAAAAAATATTTAATATTTATTTTTACTATGACATTGCATTAAACAAGAATAATAATTTAGTCAATATAATCAAATAATAAAAAAATACTGTTTTTTATTAATTAGATAAAACTCAAAGAAAATTTCATTAATAATTTAAATTATACAGTCAAAGCTTCAATATTTAAAGGAAGTTAACCAATTTTTGAAAAAAATAAATTTAAAAAAATTTATTGAATTTTATTATATTTTATTAAAGATATTTATAGTTTCAAATGAATATATAAATTTATTAAAAAAAAGTCTTAATTTAAATTCAAATTAATTTTAAAATATAAATTCTTATTAACCTTTTAATATCCAAATTTTCTAAATATATTTTGATCCTTTATATATTAGGGGACTATTTCATAGAAAATAAGGAGTTAATAATTAAAAATAAATTAATTATTTTTTATTTAAAAAATGTAAAGAAAATAATTTTTAAAAACCTCATAAATATCAAATAATAATTATAATTATTTATTACTATTTATAACATTAGGATAAAGTAAATACTTTAATCCCTTAAATATGCTCTCCTCATCTCTGACTCAGATCATTCTTTATGATGGCTGCAATTATTGTATTGTATTTTAATAAAAATTTTTCATTAAAAACCTATTTTAAAATAAAATTGATATATATAAGAAGGTAACTACTTTATTTTTTACATTTTTTATTATTGTTTGAAATTTTTTTAAGATGAAAATTAAAGTTTTAAAAATTTAGTTGTAACCTAGAATTTTTGGGGCATAATTACTGGTTTCAAGGTATTTATTTATATTTATATTATTCATATATTTTTAGTTTAACCTTATCAAATATTATTTTTTTAAAATAGTATAGTGAGGGAAATGAAAAATGGGATAAATGAACCATACCATATTAAAAAAAATAAGTATGGGGGAATGCTTAAACCTATAGATAATCTCTCTAGTTAATTTAAGGTACCCCATATTTGCTCCAATCTCCAATACATTTTTTTAAATTTTTAAAATTTCTAAAAAATGCTCTATGAAATTCCGACATGTTTTTTCATTCATTTTTCCAAAAATTTTGATTTTTGAATATCTTTTAAAATGACAATGGAATTTTGATTTTTTTTGTATTTTCTTGAATTGTGGAAGGCATTTAAGATTTCTGTTCCTCACCTATTCCATTAGTCTTCCTGGCCTCCAAGAAATTTGGACCAAAAAAAAGCCATTTTTGGAAAAAAATCCTATTCATTTTTGAAAAGCAATTTCAAGTTCTGGGGTTCTAACCCCAATCCCTCAGATGTCAGTTGCTGCTTTGGTGAATCTCCCAAATGATAAAAAAATATCATCCTGGTCCTATATGTTATAGGACTAGTTATTGAGAAAAATACTAAAAAAATGGAGACCTATAAATTTTTCATTAATGAAGAATTACGAGAAATCTCAATTTCTTTACCCACTAGGAGGTTGTCTAATATGATAAAGGGCCATTCCATCTTTAATATAATAATAAGGTTTCTTATGGTCATAGTGGTACTTTTTTCAGAAAAAAGGACCAAAAAATTGCATTTTCAGTTTCCTTTCAGAAAAAAATTCTATATTATTTGAACCAAGATTGCAGACTTTTTATAAACTTCACTAGTTTTAGAGAGTTGGGTATTTTTTGTTATCATATCATTTTTTTCTATATCCTCCTATTATTTTTTTCTATATACCCGGTCAAAAAAAAGGACAATGAAAAAAGGAAATAGAAAAATTTAATAAATTCAAAAAAAAAATAAATATCTTTTATTTAACAAAATCCCCAATCCCCTATTTGAAAAAAAATAATATATTATTTATATATAAAATAATATGAAAAAATATCCATTGAAAGAAAAAGACATTTTTACACAATATCCTTATTCAAAATTTCATGAATTTAGAAAAATAGGATTTGTTTATCCTTAAATCAATTAAAAAATATTCTGGACATATTTTATAAGGATTTCAACAAAATTTTTGTGGATTTATACCAAAAACAAAAGAATATAAAGAACATGAGAGCCTAGACTTCTATGATGTCTTTAATTTAATATTTACAGCTGTAAATATGATTAGAACAAATAAAAATTATAAATACAATAAAAATTTTGAAATCATTGTTGATTCAAAAGAGGATGGAGATATTTCTAATGAAGAAAGCCCAAAATTAATCAATTGTTCATTTAAACCTAAAAATAAAATTGAAGAAAAAGTGGAAAAAATGGAAATCAAAGAACTACAAAAGAAAAATGGATGAATTTGAAAATAGATTATCAATTGTAGAACAAAAAATAAAAGATTTAAATCTTATATAATTAAATAATTATATATTTATCAAAAAATCTATTCAAATCTATTCAAAAAAAAATTAATTTCAAAAAAAATGGGGATTAAGGATTGACTGGGGATTATGGTGTAGGAAGATAGCTGTGGTGCTAATGAACCTCAATCCCCACATCCCTAATCCCCATACCTTTTTTTTTATAATTTAATATTTTTTGAATGTCCCATTTTTCATTTCCCTGACTATATTTAAAATTTCCATCATAAACAATATTTCTAAAAAAGATTTATGAAAATATATATTCTTATTATAATAAAAAATCTCATGATATATCAAATATGATACAGGACAAAATAAACTCTCCTCAATAAAAGCCCTCCTTCCTTAAAAAAAATTTAAATAGTAGAGATAATATTGGATTTAATAAAAGCCTCCAAAAAAATATTTTTTCTTTATAATTTATTAGACAGTAATATATAGTATGGGCATTTTATTTTTTGACCCCTATTTTAAAAAAAAAATATATGGGGATTGGGGTGTTTTGATAGCCTAGGGTCCTGAGATTCTACCAATCCCCAAAACCCATTTTATTTTCTATTAATATGGGTTTAACCTTTTTTCTTAACTATTTTTGGATATGCCCATTTTCCATTCATTTTGGTCAAAATTTTAAAATTTGAATAACTTTAAGGAGAGAGCAGATATTGGGATTCTGATTGTATATTCAGTGTCCCAGGGAGGCATTCTGGGTT
>JAJJLC010017586.1:0-17965 GCA_023806825.1 Ophryoscolex caudatus
AACAAACAAACAAACAAACAAACAAACAAACAAACAAACAAACAAACAAACAAACAAACAAACAAACAAACAAACAAGTCTAACTTATTAGATAAAAATTTTATTTTTTTAAAATTTGTTAATTTTTAAATCGTCATATTTATATGACGATTTTTTATTTTTTTAGGAGGTTTAATAATGTATTGTTCAAATTGTGGAAAGGAAATTAATGACAATGCGATTTTTTGTCCTTATTGTGGCTTTAATAAAAATGACAAAAATAATTTTAACGGACAAAATAATAACAAATCAGTTGATTTAGGAAAAATAGTAAAAATATTTTCTTTTTTAGCTATATTTGCATTGATTTTATTTCTTTTAGTTAGTTTTGTCGTTCCAAATGTTCTTAATCTTTTTGAGACAGCAAAAATATTAAAGGATAGTTATGGAAATGAATATTATGAAGATAAAGACGGAAATAAAATCTTTAATTCTTGGATAACATATAAAGGAAAAGAGTATCATCTAGATAACAAGGGTTATATAGATAAAGAAAAATGGGTTGATAGATATTATGTTGACGAACACGGTAATAAAGTAATAAGTGATTGGGTGATATGGAATAATACATATTATTATATGAAAGATGATGGCACTTATGCTTTCAATGAGATATTAGATATTGATAAAGAAAAATATGGATTTGACACTCAAGGCAAATTATATCATAAAACATTTTTTGCTGACCCTGTAAATATAGGTCAAATATATTATGCAAATGAGACAGGTGCTATACAAATTGACAAATTTACAGATATTGATGGATTTACTTATTATTTTGATAATAATGGTAATAAATTAATCAATGGTTGGCATGAAATAAAAAATGGTTGGTATTATTTTTTAAATAATGGTGTATTGGTAAAATCTAATTGGGTAGATGGTAAGTATTATGTAGACGAAAATGGCAAAATGTTAAAAAATGGTAAAGCACCAAATGGTATTTTATTAGATGAGAATGGTGAGATAATTCCAGGTCAAAGTATGCTTGAAGGAACAGTTGTTATACTTACTGGAGGAAGTAGTATGCTTAGGACTATTGAAGGTGCTGAAGTAGATTTTTATAATACAAAAGATTTGAATGAAAAAGTAGGCACAACATATACTGATGCACAAGGTAAATACCAATATTATCTTCTAAAAGGCAATTACAAAATTGTAGTAAATGCTGATGGGTATGAACCTATGGATAGCACAGAAACAATAAATGAAAATGAGAATAAATATACAGAGCTTTTATCATTATTCCCAAGTGGACAACAAGGAAACGGAACAGCGATAGGAAGACTTACAAATGCTTTAGATGGAAAAGCAGTATCTAATGCAGTGCTTAAGATAAGAAAAAATTGGAATAATTTTACTGGTGATTTAGCAACAAATAACACATATCAAACTGATACAAACGGATATTTTTTAATTAATAATTTGCCAGTTGGATATTATACTATAGAAGCAAGTAAAAATAATTTTATAACAGGATATAATAATATTGCTTTACTTAGTGAAAATCCTATATCTGATTATTATTTTTCTATTAATCCAGAGATGCCTAGTGACGGTAATATAAGAATAGTTCTTACTTGGGGAGAAAATCCTTTAGATTTAGATTCTCATTTAATAGGTAGAAAACCAAATGGTAATTATTTTGATGTGTATTATAGTAATAAAGTATATACATATAATGGAATAGCTATGGCAAATCTCGATGTAGATGACACAAGTAGTTATGGACCAGAAACAGAAACAATAACGAGTGATTTGAATGGCACTTATGTTTATGGAATATATGATTATAGTAATGGTGGCAGTTCAAACTCAAATAAATTGAGCTATTCAAATTGTAAAATAACAGTATATATGGGTTCACAAGTAGTAGCTATTTATAATGTTCCAACAGGTAAAATAGGAACTTTTTGGGAAGTATTTCGTATAAATGAAGACAGAACTATTACTCCTATAAATCAAATATATAATTACAGTCCATCTTCTAGCAATTATCAAAGATTTAATTTAGAACAAAGAGTAAATCCAAAATATAGTGCTGTAGAAACAAATGTATCAAGAAGCGAAAATAGTTCCAATACTCAAACTAATTTAGGAGGTTCTAATAATCAGACAAGTTCAAATGGTGTTTATACATTGAGCTATGGAGATACTATTAATGAAGAATATGATTATGAAGAAGATAAAGAAGTAAGGATTAAAATAAGACAACCTATAATAAATGGACCAAATACCACTACTACAAATAAAATCAATCAAAATATAAATTTTGCTATGGAAGAGTTAGTAGTATGGTGTGAAGAGTATATAGATGAAGCAGATAAAGCACCAAAAACTATAAACATACATACAAGCACCATAGAAGCTCAAACAGGAAATATGATAAAAATTAAAATGACAGGAACAATTACATTTAGAAGCACCGATACAAGAAATATAACTTTTAGTTTTACACATAATTTTGGAACAGACGAATATACAATTTCTAAAGATTCATAAATTAAAAAAATAAGTTAATATAAAAAAGGAGAAATAAAATATGATATGTCCTAATTGTGGTTCTGAAGTGATGGGAGGGAAGTTTTGTGAAAAATGCGGCTCTGCACTTTCAGGAAATAATAATGTAAATGTTAGTGATAATCAAAATGTATGTCCTAATTGTGGGACACCATCAAATGGAGGAAAGTTTTGCGAAAAATGTGGCACACCTCTTCAAGGAGCAGAAACAAGACCATTTAATAAAAAATCATCTACAGGCTTTTTTGATAATATATCAAATCAAATTAATAAAACAGCCTCATCTATGTTATCAATAAAGAGTGATTATAATAATGGAAATGTTATTTATAAAGTTTCAAAAATACCAGCTGTTAAAGAAAAAACTATAAAAATAGAAGACTATGAAATGGTTTATTTTAATACTGGAAATGGCTTTATGAAATATAATCAAACATTTCAAACTGCTAATAATAATTTTTTATGTTTTTATATAAAAAATGTAACATTTATAAATAATAATTTTAATGTAGAAACAAAAACTAAAGTTAAGAAATTAGATACTGATGATATATTAAACATAAGAATAAATTATATAATGAATTTAAAAGTAGATGACATAGATAAGTTTTTTAATACTTTTATGAATATTAGACAAGATACTTGGAAAGAAGTAGATGTAAATAGCCATTTATCTCAAAATATAAAAGGTATAATAGACAAAAATACTATTGAAATGTTAGAAAATGATGGTTATCTTGATTTAAGAGATCCAAAAGCACAAATCACAAAATTTGCAGACAAAATAAAACAATTAATTGCAAATGAATTAAGTTCCTATGGTCTCATTATAAATACATTTAGTGTAAATAATGTTAATGTTGATGTTAATGAAGTTAACAGAATACTTATAAATAATTTATATAGGGAGGCTTAATATGTTTTGTCCAAATTGTGGAAACCAGATGAATGACGATGCTGTTTTTTGTAGCAATTGTGGTTGGTCAAAAAATGGCGATAACAATAAGAAAGGTAATTTTCAGTTAGGTAATATTGCAAATTTGTTTAATAAGAAAATAGTTATTTTATTAGTTGCTATATTAGTTATATTTGCAGTTTTTAAATTTGTAACAACTTTTACTGCTGTAGGTTCTTTTGCTAAAGAAATGAAAACTGTTGCGAAACAACTTGAAGATGGTGATTATTACTCAATAATACAAAATAATATTGATTATTCAGATTTGTCGTGGACTACACCAGAAGATGCAAAAAATAATATACTTAGAAATTTAAATGGTAATAATTCTATTTATGGTGGATTAAGTGTAAACACTATTAATTCTTTATTGAAAGGTAGTGAATTAGAGAAAAAATTACAAAAAGTTAATAAAGAAGCAGAAAAAGCTCTTTCGTTAAAATATAATGTAAAAAAAGTAGATAAAGATAAAGTGAGACTGACTTTAAGTTTTAATTTGCCACGACCTACAGTACTAAATAACAGTAAAGTAGGTGAAAAAGTTCAAGAAGTTGTTACTCAATTTCAAGGTCAATATCTTTCAATGTTTAGTGGTATTTATACAGGTAATTATAGTCAGATTATAAATCAGTTAACAAATTTTGATAAACCAGTAATAGATGTATTAAGTATATACAAGTCATTGCCAAAAGAAAATAAACAAAATTTTGAATTATATGTAGATTTTTATAAACAAGATGGACATTGGAAATATAAACTTAGTGAGTTTGAAAATGATGCAGTAAGATTAAGTGCTCCATTTATGACCTATGCCAATGAATGGAATATGTCAAATGATATTGTAAATAATTTTATGAAAAGATATGGACTTAATTTTTAAAAGAGTTAATTAATTATAAAAATTATTATTATTTCTAAAAAACTAATATTTTATACCGATTTTATCTCCCTTTACCATTATACTTGATAGTAATGATATATTATTATAAAAAAATGATTTAATGTTTATATTGCAAATATGGATACAATAATAGTAAATAATAAAATATTTAATAAAAATATCAATAGTTTTATATTAAAGCATGAAGAAATATGTTTTATGATATTAATGATATTTCTAGCTTTTATTTTACATATTTTACATATAGGTTGTATTGCAAGGTTTTTGACTGGAGTATCTTGCCCAGGTTGCGGAATGACAAGAGCAATGATACATGTAGCAAAACTTGATTTTAAAACTGCTATATATTACCATCCACTTGTATTTACAATGCCAATTTTAGGAATACTTTTTATATATAAAAATAAAATTAATGTAATAGTGTTAAATACAATATTAATGTTTATTTTGATTTTGTTTCTTCTTGTATATATATTAAGACTAATTGATGTAAATAATGATGTCGTATATATAGACATAACAAAAAGTTTTTTTTATAAGATCTTAACATATTATAAAAATAAATAAAAAAATAGGAGGTTTATTTATATGTTTTGTAAATATTGTGGAAAAGAAGTAAATGATGATGCAAAGTTTTGTCCACATTGCGGTAAAAATTTGGCAGATGATCCGTTGGAGAAGGTAGGCAATTTTGTCGATGAGGTAACAAAACAAGTTGACGAAAAGGCTAACAAAATAATTGATGACGTAGGAAATGCATTTAATAGCAACAATCAAAACCAAAGTTCACAAGGCTCAATTATGACATTTCTTAAAACAGATAGATCGTTTTTAGTATATCTAATATTGTCAATTGTTACTTGTGGTATATATAATTTCTTTTTTATTCATAATCTAGCTAAAGATGTCAACATTGCTTGTAAAAATGATAGTGAACATACACCTGGTGTTGGTATGTTTATAATTACATGGTTAATTGCTATTTTATTTTCATTTTTTTCAGGTTTCGGTATTGGTAGCACTAGTGATTTAACATCTGCAATCCAATATGGAGATTTTAGTAATATTTTTGCTTTTTATAGTGCAATGTATAAAACTGTATATATATCACAAATTATATTGGGCATATACCCTTTATATTGGAGATTCAAATTAGGTAATAAGTTACAAAGAAATGGCAATCAATATGGTATAATAATTAATGAAAATGGCCAAACAGTAATCTTATGGGATATTATAGGCATGTTATGTTGTGGTTTTTGTTCATGGTATGCTCTTTACATAATTATTAAAAATACTAATACAATATGCACATCATACAATAATAAATATGTTCTAAATCGTTAAAATATATAATATATTTTATAAAAGTTTAATCATGAATTATGAACTTTATTTTAATTATATTGATAAATGTAAGGATGAATAATTAAAATGTAATTTTAAATAAGTTTATGCAAAATCTTTCAAAAAAGGAAAAGTTTGAAAATCAAAAATAAAAACAAATCGCTAATATGCTTTATATTAGCGGTTTTTTGTTGTATAGTATAATATGTTGTAAAACCACTTGACAAACTTGAAATAAAGAATTATAATTGTATTACAAGTAATACAAAAGAGGTAAAATATGGCAACAATAACTTTAAGAGTAAATGAACAAGAAAATAAATTCATTAAAGACTATGTAAAAATCAATAATTATAATTTATCATCATTTATAAGAGATGTAGTGCTTGATAGAATAGAAGATGATTTAAAAGTTGATGAAAAGAAGATTTTGAGTGCATTAAAGAAATCAAAAAATGAAAAAACCTATTCGCATAATGAAGTGTGGGAAGAATTAGGACTTTAAGTATGTATGAAGTTATTTATTCAGAAAGTGTAAAGAAGCAATTAAAAAAATTAGACAAACAAACTGCAAGAATTATAAAAAATTGGATTGAGAAAAATTTGATAAACACAATTGATCCGAGAACAAAAGGCAAATCTCTTAAAGGCAATTTGAAAGGTATATGGCGATATAGAGTAGGTGATTATAGGATATTTGCAACAATAGAAGATGATAAATTAGTAATTTTCTTATTTGATATAGGACATAGAAAAGAAGTCTACAAATAAAAGTATTAAAATAGCATTGATATTAATCGGTGCTATTTTTTGTTGATTAGTTATCAAAAAACTTTTTTGATAAAGCTTGAATGAAAGATTAAATTCTATATAAAAAGTAGTGCATTATCACTTAATTTATGATATTATTTAAATAAGTTTTTGTTTAAAATAATTTTATATATAAATATTAAACCTCGATTATTAAAAACTTTTATAAAAATAATTGATTAATATACAATAGAATTGTAATAAAAAGGCATAAGATATTATAAAATAGTGAAAAAAGCAAGTAAAATCAACACGGTGGGTCAAATATTTGACCAGGTCAAATTTTGGGGCTTTTCTTAAATTTTACTTAGGTATATTGTAAATATTATGAAGAATAATAAAAACGATATGCCATTAAACAATGAAATATTTTCATTTTTAGCAAGAAGTAAAAGTTTTTGCCAAGAATTGTTGCGAGTGTTGTTATCTGATAAAGATTTAATAGTTGTCGATAATCAACCCCAAAAGAATTTACCAAATGCATATTTTAAAGATGCAGTAGTAGATTTATTGTGTAAATTAAGTGATGGTAGGATAGTAAATGTAGAGATACAGTTGTATAAAGAAGAAAACCATCCTAAAAGAATATTCTTTTATGCATCTATGATAAGACAAGCATTTACTAAAAAAGGTATTGATTATAAGAATTTTAATGATATAATTATAATATATCTAACGAAGAAAGATATATTTAAAAAAGGAAGCACGGTTTATAATGTAGATATGAGCATAGTATCAGACCAAGAAGAGAGAGTAAGTAATTGGGACTGTGGACTAAAAATATATTATATCAATACTGAAGGTATAACAAACAAAAACATAAATGAATATTTAAAAATCTTAACCGACAATATGACATACATAAACAAGTATAAAGAGACGAGTGAAGCGAAAAAGGAAATATACACGAAAGGAGAAAGTAAGATGAGTGTTCAGTGGTTAGAAGAGATGGTGGAGAAAAGGGTTGAAGAAAGAGTTGAAGAAGAAAAAGAAAACGCAATAAAAGAAGGTATGATAAAAATACTTGTAAGTCAGTTTAATGACAAAAAAATATCAGCACAAGAAGGAGCAGACTATTTAGGTGTAAATGTAGATGAGTTTTTAAGATTGGTCAATGAATAATTAATTTATAAGATATATTTTTATGTGTATGAAGAAGAAACCGCAAGGTTTCTTTTTTGTTTTATAAAAAGAAATGTCTAGAAACTATTTAGAACGATTATTTTAAATAATGAGTAAAAATATAAGTAGTGTATCAAAAAAATTCAAATAAAATGGCTTATATTCTATTATAAGGTAGAATATAAGTCAAGATACATTCGTATCTTGACTCTAAAAACTTATTTGAAATTATATTGTATAAAGGAGAGAAAAGAAATGTCTTATACAATTATTAGAAGTCTGAGATGTTGCGGTACATGTTGTTATTGGAAAGGGGATGCAAAAATTCTTAATGGCTCATTTTGTATTCAAACCGAAAGTGCTCCTTGTGGACAAGCATGCCATTTTGGAGATATTCGAGAATACGATCATCCTAGTTGTGGTGATTATAAACAAAAACAGTAATTAGTTAATATGAATAATGGTAAAAAATCTAAAAGAGAGGATGAAATATGGAAATACAACAGAAACGAGATAATAAATGTTGTGGAACTTGTTCTTATTGGGAAGGTGATACAAAATTGCAATATGGTATGGTTTATATTTATAATGAAAGAGGTGATTGTAAGCATCCATATGACAGGCATGGGACCCCACATTACTCTTCTACTCCATGCAAAAATTGGAAACCAAAATATTAATTATTAAAAAATGATATTAGGGGGTTTTAATGATTGTTAATAACGAACAAAGAAATTTTTATGTATATGCATACTACTCTGCACAAAGTAAACTTCCAATATATATAGGCAAAGGAACAAAAAATCGATGTTTAGCACATTTAGATAGATTTCAAAACGAAAAAAATATAAAAGTCTGTATTATAAAAGAGAATTTAACAGAAGAAGAAGCCTATTTGATAGAATCAGCCTGCATAGATGTAGTTGGTGTTGATAATTTAAAGTATAATAAATTTAAAGGGAAACATTCTCCAAAACATATTGCAAAACAACTTATTGAAGAAGATGATTTGAATATTGATGATGTCCCTAACAAATCTCTTATAATTTATTTGGGCAAAATTGAAGATGGTCATGATGTGAATATGATGAATGATTTTGAATTATATGAGAGAGCAAGAAGTTGTTGGAAAATGTCTAAAGTAAAAGGCGGATATGCTAAGGTAAATGAGTATAAATATGTATTTGTAGGATATAAAAAGCATATTATTGCTGTGTATAAAAATATACATTGGTTTAAAGCAGGACAGACACAATTATTTACAAGGGAAAATATCACTCGTCCTGATAGGTATGAGTTTGTTGGTAGAATTGATAATAAACTAAATAAAAAATTTGTTGGGAAATATTATTACAATAAGCAGTTTGATTTTGGTGGGGGACTATATACTTTAAAAAAATAATAATTTTATATAATCAGTTATTATTGTGACTAAAATTTGGCTTAACTCCCTTATTTTTAGTCTTTTTTTATATAGACAAAGCCCTATATTTTTAGTATAATTAGATATAATTAATAAGAAATAACAAGCAAATATTTTAATATTTGCTTGGTTAGATTATAGTCAAAAATAGATTATATTTATGAAAGGAATAATTATGAAAAAATCAATTTTTAAAAGAATTACAGTTTTGCTTCTTACTTTAAGTATGCTTTTTGCTACAAATGGTGTTTTAGTTTTAGCAGAGAGTTTAAATGATAATATGACAGAAGCAAATCAAACAACTGAGGCTGTAGCTATAGATGAAATAGCAGAAGAAGACATAGAAGATGAGGAGATTGATTTTATTGCTGACGAAGCAGTAATAGCAAATCAAAATGAAGATTTAGACGAAATAGAAAATGATGATTCAGCTTATGTAGTTGACACTGAAGGAAATAGTATTGATGATATAGTTGAAGATGATAATGATGTTTTTGGTGTAACAAAAGACTATTCATTATCTCTTAATTTTCTTGATAACACAGAAGTTAAAAAAGAAGATGTAAAGAAAATAGTTATTTCTAAAGGTGCAAAAAATATACAATCAGATTTATCTTTTGAGATAGATAAAAACAAAAAAGGTCTAAAAGGGTATTTTGATAAAACAAGAGGCTTACTTACTATAAATGCAAATAATGAAGATGATAATATAGTTGTAAATGAAGGCTATCAATTATTTTATGATTATCCAAATGTAGAAGAAATTACTGGACTTTCGAATTTGGATACTCATAGCTGTAAAAGTATGGCATATATGTTTGCTTTAGATAAAAAACTTACTAAAGTAGATTTTGAAAATTTGGACATATCAAGTCTTACAGAAACTATTTCTATGTTTGAAAAATGTGAAAGCTTAAAAGAAATTGATTTATCTAACTTTCATAATGATAAAAAAATACAAATGGATTTAATGTTCCTTGATACTGGCTTTGAAACTATAGATTTATCTGGTGTGCAATTATTTAGTACTTATTATATGTTTGGAAATTGTAAAAACTTAAGAGAAGTATCATTGAAAGATACAGATACTACTAATTGGGAATATACAAGTCTTATGTTTTCTGGTTGTGACGAATTAAAAAAAGTAGATATGACAGGTTGTGATTTTTCAAAGTTACTTGATTGCTTTTATTTTGGTGCAATTTTTGATGAAAACTCGAGAAGAGTTATGACAAAAGTTGTAGATGAAATAAATGTATCAAACTGCACTTTCGCCAAGGATAGTAGTGAATTTTTTGCTGGTACTGTATCTTTTGCACAACTTAATCCATTTGATGGGCAAGGCACTTTGATAAAAGAGTATAAAGGTGTTAGATATAAAAAGATTATATGTAATAATGCTAAAGGCTTAGAAAATGCAAGTTTAATGTTTGCAAATAATGATGAACTTATATATTTAGATTTATCAGATTGGGATACATCAAATCTAACCAATGCTAAAGATATGTTATCTAATTTAGATAACTTAAACAAAATAATTATTTGCGAAGAATTATCTAAAAAAGTATTAGATTTGGGTTTAACTGGCACATGGATAAATGTTGATACTAATGAAAAATATGATTTTAGTAAAGATATTCCAAATCAAAAAGGAAATGCAACTTATGAAAAACATAATGGCGAAGTAGAAAACAATGAACCAGTTGATCACGAAATAGATTACTATTGGATTATTAATGATGAAAATGAGTATATAGTAAATGCAGATGATATAAAGAAAATAACTATTTTAAAAACTGATGATAAAGATTTTGCTGGATATGAAGAACATGATTTGAATGATAAAGGTTTAAAATTATATTTTAATAAAGATACAGGGCATGCGATAATTAAAGCAAAAGAAAAAGATAATATCATATTAACTGAAGACTGTTCAATGTTCTGCGGTTTTCACAATGTTGAAATTATAGAAGGTTTAGAAAATCTTGAATCATCAAAAACAGAAGATATGAATGGAATGTTTGAAGAATGCAAGAAACTTACTCAAGTTGACTTTGAAGATTTGAATACAGATTCTATCAAAAATGCAAGATATATGTTTAGAAATTGTAAGTCGCTAGAACATATTAATTTAAAGAACTTTAATAAAAATCTCAATGAAGTTAATATGGAAGGTGCATTTCTTCATTCTGGATTGAAAGATATAGAGTTATACGGCTTAGAAAATGTAAAAAATATGGAAGATATGCTATATGGTTGCGAACAACTTGAAAAAATAGATTTTAGTCATTTGGAAACAACAAATGTAGAAAATATATCTTATATTATATATACATCTTATAACATAAAAGAATTAAACTTATCTAATTTTGATTTTACAAAAGTAAAAGAAGGCGAATTTTTAGTTGGTGATAAGGTTATGGAAAACGGTGTTATTAAATCAAGAAATACTTCTGCCATACCAAAAATAATACTTAATAATATTAAGTTTTCAAAGAAAGAAGATTTAGCTCCATTATTAAGTTATAATGATGTAATGGAAAAAACTATAGAAATAGAGTTTAATAATAATGTATTACCTGCTGATATAGAAAATTTCTTCAATGCTCCTAATTTGCAAAAAATATCACTTGATAATGTAGATGTTTCAAATGTTACAAAGAGCTCTGATTTCATAATGTCTCACAATTTAAATACTATAACACTTGGTGAAGAAATATCTAAAATTGTTAAAGAATTACACATTGGTGGTTATTGGAAAAATGTAAATACAAACAAAATTTATGATATTGCTATTGATGATTTAGAACAAACAGGAACTATAACTTATACTATAACAACAAAAGATGGAGATATAGTAGGAGAAGATCTGAAATATACAATAGAAAATAGTATTTTAGACAATACAAACATAGACAAATTAGATGTTAAAATACTTACTTTTGAAAAAAAGTTTGAAGATAATAATAACAACTTTACAAAATATAATATAGCAGATAAAGGTATAGAAGTATTTTTTGATGACAATAAAAAACAATTGATTATTTCTTGCAAAGATGATGAAGATATGAAACTAAAGAGCATAAATACTTTCTTTACTATGTTTAAAAATGTAGAAGAAATAAAAGGTCTTGGTAATATAGATACAAGTAAAGAAATCTCTATGGTGTATTCTTTCTCAAATCTTACTAAACTTAAAAAATTAGATTTTGAAAATTTGAATACGGATATGTTGTCATATACAGACTATATGTTTGTTAATTGTGTGTCTTTAGAAGAAATTAATCTATCTAATTTTAATAAAAACCATAGACCTATTCAAATGCTTCAAATGTTTGATAACACAGGTCTTAAGAAAGTTGATTTATATGGATTAGAGAATTGCACAAAAATAGATGCACTTTTTGTTGATTGTAAAAAATTAGAAGAAGTAGATTTTAGTCATACGGATATGAAAAATATTGTAAAGTCTCATGCTATATTTGGATTTTGTGAAAATTTAAAAACAATAAAACTAAATGGTTGTGACTTAAGTAATTTATATGATATTAGACAATTTTTTACAGATGAGTCAAATTTACAATATGTAGATTTATCAAATGCCAAACTTCCTTCTAATTGTAGCAAGTTGTTTAAAGACCTTCCTATAACAAAGGTAGTATTAACTAATGTAGATGCTTCAAATGTTACTGATATAAGTGAAATGTTTAGTGGCTGCAGTTCACTAACAGAACTTGATTTAAGTAGTTTTAAACCAACTAAAGCAAAAACAGCAAAAGATATATTTAAAGGATTAACAAATATAGAAAAAATTACCTTGAGTGAAGATATGTCTAAAAAATTAGCATCATCTGGAATACATAAGTATTGGAAAAATATGTCTAATAATGAAGTAGTAGATATATTATCTAATAAGTTTAAACAAGTAGGAACAGCACAATATATAAAATTGACAGAAAAAGAATATATTGCTTACATAAAAGGTGAACAACAAGAAGCAATAAAAGAAACTACTACAGAGGAATCAATTGAAGAGACTACCAAAGAAGAAACAACTGAAGAAACAACCACTATAGAACCAACAACAGTAATGCCAACAACTATAGCTCCACAAGAGACAACAGTGGTTAAAAAGTCATATTCAAGTAGAGGTGGTTCAGGTGGTGGCGGAGGCGGTGGAGGTGGTTCTGCTACTCCAAAGAATGAAAATTTAAAAGTTGTAGCTCAAAATGCTCAAACTAATGTAAATAATGAAACTAAAGTTCAAAAATCTCTTGCTACTACACCAGTAAATAACAATACAGCAAATTCTACTTGGTCTAAAGATGCTACTGGTAACTGGAATCTTGAAGTAGTAAATGCTAATGGACAAAAAGAAAAAGCTACTAACACTTGGGCAAGTATAAATAATGAGTTTAATGTAAACGGACATGTAGTGAGTGTAACAGATTTCTACTATTTCGATGACAAAGGAAAAATGCTCACAGGTTGGCTTACAGATAATACAGGTGTTAAATATTATCTTGACACTGATGAGAAGAATTTAGGAAAGATGTATAGAGGTTGGAAACAAATAGGAAATGATTTTTACTACCTTGGATTAGATGGCAAATTGGTAACTAATGCAACTACTCAAGATGGACATAAAGTAGATGGACAAGGGAAAAGAATACAATAATAGATAAGAACTATAAATAGAAACAATAAGATAATTTATAAAATATATAAAAATAATTTATATAAAAAAATCACATATAATGTGATTTTTTTATTTTATAATAACATACTTAAATAATTTTAATAACTTTTAAAATAGTTAAATGCTTATCTAAAATATGTAATATTTATTTATATTATTTGTTCAAATTCTGAAATGCAGTTGATAACATCAATTTTATTCTATTTAATTGGTTAACCTCACTTGCACCAGGGTCATAGTCTATAGCACAAATATTTGCATATTCAAAGTCATTTTTTAATCGTTTGATAACACCTTTACCTACTATATGATTAGGTAAGCAACCGAAAGGCTGTGTGCATATTATATTATTTACACCTTCGTTTAAAAGCTCAAGCATTTCTCCAGTTAAAAACCACCCTTCACCTGTTTGGTTTCCTATAGAAACATATTTTTTAGCCATCTTTGCAAGGTCATTAATTCTTGACTGCTCTACAAAATGTTTAGATTTTCTAAATGCAATTCTCGCTGGATTTCTCAACATTTCTATACCATATATACCAAAATTAGAAATTATTTGAGACTTAATACTGCCACCTAAGTATCTCTTTTTAAAATTGTTATTGAAGAATGAATATAAAAAGAAATCTATAAGGTCTGGAACTACTGCTTCAGCACCTTCTTTTTCAAGAAGACCTACTAAATTATTATTTGCAAGAGCAGAAAACTTAACTAATATTTCACCAACAATTCCTACTTTTGGTTTTTTAACATTAAGTCTTTCTATATTATCAAAAGCATCTACTATTTCAAAACATAGTTTTTTAAAATCTTTATAAGATACTTTTTTTTGTGTAAGTAAATCTATACATTTTTGTTTATATTTTTGATGAAGAGCATTTGTTTCACCTTGATTTTTTTCATAAGGTCTTGTGGCATATACCACTCTCATAAATATATCGCCAAAAATCAATCCATATATTGCCTTAATACCCATATCTAAATTGATATTAAAACCAGGATTTTTTTCCATTCCATTAAGATTTAAAGAAATGACAGGTATTTGCTCCATATGTGCTTTTCTTAATGCCCTTCTTATAAATCCTATATAATTTGATGCTCTACAACCACCACCAGTTTGAGATATAATAATTGCAGTTTTGTTTAAGTCATATTTTCCAGAAAGTAGTGCATCCATTATTTGACCTACAACTATTAAAGAAGGGTAGCAAGCATCATTATTCACATATTTTAGACCAATATCTACAACATTTTTTGAAGTATTTTTTAATATTTCAAAATGATAATCTAAACTATTGAGAGTTGGCTCTAATATCTCAAAATGTATATCACTCATATTTGGAGCGAGTATAGTATAGTCTTTTTTCATTTCTTCAGTAAACATAACTC
Organism: Ophryoscolex caudatus; assembly: GCA_023806825.1. Taxonomy (NCBI): domain Eukaryota; phylum Ciliophora; class Litostomatea; order Entodiniomorphida; family Ophryoscolecidae; genus Ophryoscolex; species Ophryoscolex caudatus. The sequence continues at coordinate 15,206 of JAJJLC010017586.1, forward strand.
TCTTATATTTTGAAGAAGAAATTATATTATTACCATTTTTTCTAATATTAATTGCTGCTATTAAACTTCTTATTCTAATTCTTGCTGCACCAATATTATTTACTTCATCAATTTTAAGAAGAGTATAAATTTTTCCAGATGTAGATAATATATCCATTACTTGGTCAGTAGTTACAGCATCAAGTCCACAACCAAAAGAATTGAGTTGAATTAAATCAAGGTCATCTCTATTTTTAATAAAATTTGCACATCTATATAATCTTGAGTGATACATCCATTGGTCAGTCACTATAATAGGTCTTTCTACATTAGATAAATTTGATATAGAATCTTCAGTTAAAACTGCCAAACCAAAACTTGTGATAAGATCTGGTATTCCGTGATGTATTTCTTTATCTACATGATAAGGTCTTCCTGCAAGAACTATACCGTGAGCATTATTATCTTTAATCCATTTTAAAGCATTTTTACCTGCTATATCCATATCATTTCTGCTTCTTTCAAGCTCATCCCAAGCAAGGTCAACAGCATTTGATATTTCTGTTTTAGATATATCTTTACTGAAATAATCTTTATTATCAAGTGCTTTAATTAAAGATTGTTTTAAACTATCTTTATTTGAAAAAGTTAAAAATGGATTATAAAATTTTATATTTTTTTCGTGTAAATTTTCAACATTGTTTTTTATATTTTCTGCATAAGATGTTACCATAGGACAGTTATAATGATTTTGAGCATCTTTAGTTTCTATTCTTTCATATGGAATACAAGGCATAAATATAAATTGAACACCTTGATTGATTAACCATTCTATATGTCCGTGAACCAATTTTGCTGGATAACATTCAGATTCTGATGGTATAGATTCTATACCCATTTCATAAATTTTACGGGTAGAAGTTGGAGATAAAACTACTCTATATTTTAATTCTTTAAAGAAGACTGCCCAAAATGGAAAGTTTTCATACATATTTAGAACTCTTGGGATACCTATTAGTCCTCTTTTTGCATCTTTTATATCAAGTGGTTCATAATCAAACATTCTATGTGCTTTATAATCAAAAAGGTTAGGAACTGATTCGTTCTTTTTAGTTTGACCTAATCCCTTTTCACATTTGTTTCCAGATATAAATTTTCTATTGTTGTCAAAAGTGTTTATAGTAAGCACACAGTGATTTGTACAACCTTGGCATCTTGTTATTGTAGTTTTATAATTCAAGTTTAATATTTCATCTAAAGGAAGCATAGAAGTCGCACCATTTTCTCCTTTAGATAATTTATCCATATATCTTTCTCTTGCTATAAGTGCAGCACCAAAAGCACCCATAATTCCTGCTATATCTGGTCTTATAACTTCTTTTCCAGTAATTAATTCCAAAGCCCTCAGCACAGAATCGTTATAAAAAGTTCCACCTTGAACTACTATATTATCTCCAAGTAAATCAGGGTCGGTTATTTTTATAACTTTATATAAAGCATTTTTTATAACACTGTATGAAAGTCCACTTGAAATATCAGCAACTTCTGCTCCTTCTTTCTGAGCTTGTTTTACATTTGAATTCATAAAAACTGTGCATCTTGTGCCCAAATCTATAGGGCTTTTTGCAAATAAAGCAAGTTTTGCAAAATCTTTCACATTATAACCTAAAGATTTAGCAAAAGTTTCTATAAAAGAACCACAACCAGAAGAGCAAGCTTCATTTAATAAAACATTATCTACATATCCATCTTTAATTTTTATATATTTCATATCTTGACCACCGATGTCAAGTATGCAATCTACATTTGAATTAAAGAATGTAGCACCATAGTAATGAGCTATAGTTTCTACTTCTCCGTAATCTAGCATAAAAGCAGATTTTAATAATTGTTCGCCATATCCTGTGGAACAACTTTGAGTTATTTTAACATTATCAGGCAGTATCTCTTTAATTTTAGAAATAGCTCTTTTTGCTGTTTCTATAGTAGAACCGTTGTTGTTATCATAAAAACTAAATAATAATTTTCCTTCTTTAGATATAAGAGCAAGTTTTGTAGTAGTTGACCCTGCATCTATTCCAAGGAAACATTCTCCTTTATAATTATTTATGTCTTCTTTTTCTACAGTAGCATAAGAATGTCTTTCTATAAAATTTGCATATTCATTATTATTTTTAAATAATGGTTCTAATCGTTTTATTTCATCATTAAGTTTTAATCCTTGTTTTAATTTAAAAATAATATCATTTATATTTAAAGGTTTAACATTTTCTTTTTTAGATATCTCTAAAGCACTACCTAAAGCAGCATATAAATGAGAGTTATCAGGGGCTATGATATTTTCATCTTTTAGATTAAGAGTATTAATAAAACATTTTCTAAGTTCAGATAAAAAATGAAGAGGACCACCCAAAAATGCAACATTTCCTCTTATAGGTTTGCCACAAGCAAGACCTGAGATTGTTTGGTTTACTACTGCTTGAAATATAGATATAGCCAAATCTTCTTTTCTTGCACCCTCATTGATTAAAGGCTGTATATCTGTTTTAGCAAATACACCACATCTTGCTGCTATAGGATATATCATTTGATATCCTTTTGCATATTCATTTAATCCAGAAGCATCAGTTTTTAGTAAAGCAGCCATTTGGTCAATAAAAGAACCTGTGCCACCAGCACAAATTCCATTCATTCTTTGGTCTATGCCGTGGTCAAAATAGATAATTTTCGCATCTTCACCACCAAGTTCTATAGCAACATTACAAGATGGATTGTAAGTTT
>JAJJLC010017587.1:0-17715 GCA_023806825.1 Ophryoscolex caudatus
TACAATAAACCTTCTATTCTTGCTTTTATTGTAGCCATTAAAGCTTCATTTCCAGAGGTATTTACATTTATACTTTGTTTCTACTCATTAAAATTATCCAAAGAAGTATCAATATTAAGATCAGTATCATTATCTGAATTTTGTATTTTTGAATTAATCTCATCAATCATTACTATAGATGCGGAATTAGAATCTTTTATTTTTTGATATTCCTCTATTAAATCTACAATTTGTAAATAATCATTTAATTTTTTTCAATTTTTTTATATTTTTAAGTAGTTAATTTAATTAATGCCTTTGATAAATCATCTCTAGAATTACTACACTAAATATTATTATTTGATATTTTATTAATAATTTCTTTACTAGATTTATAATTAATAGAATTAATACAATTATTAACTAAATTTCTTGAAGAAGTTGTATTAACATTTTCAAAAGACATAAACAATCTCCTTTCTATTAATTAAAAAATTTAGAATTAGATATTATATCTTCAATTTCTTGTTTAAATCTCTTATCTAAATTACTATATTCTTCAGAACATTTTTGGAAACAATTTTTCAATTCCCTTGAAAAAACTTCAAAGTTTATTGATATTTTATTTATATTTTTTCAAAATAATCTACCTCACCCCAGACCAATAATTTTGAATTAAACTAAACATATCTTTTATTTGAGTATAACATTTATTCATTTGTACATTTATACAATCCATTTGATCAACATAATCTTCTAAATCTATATAACTAAATTTCATATTATCACCTAAATATTAACTGTCTTATTTGCAAATGTTTCATCCAATAATTCTTAAACTCCAAATATATTTGACAAATAATCACCATATTTTCTAATTTGATTTAAAAATTTCATAGTATCATTTATATTTTAAAGAATCAAAACCTTCCAAATTAGTATTAATATTACCAATTATATTTTCTAGTTCTTTTAAGTAATCTTCTAAATCATTAACATTTTCAAGAATTTTCTTAGCACTTCCATTGATACTATTTTTTTCAAAAGAAATTTTCATTTTATCCCTCCCCTAGTCAATAAATACTATAAATACAAAAACTCAATAATAAATAAAGGAGGGATATTTATACTTGGTTCAGGGCCGAGTTTAACATGCACTCAAATTAGTAAGATAAGTGAGACTTGAAATCATATTCTTCTGAAATAGAAAGTATCTTAGAAACTTTTAAAAAACTTTTTACAAAAGTTAATATTAATGCAATATGGTCAGGAACTTCTGCTCAAACTGCAAAAGATAATTTAGATAGATTAAGTGCAAATTTTCCAGATTTTGTAAATACAGTTATAGAATGTTCAGATTATCTTAATAATTTAGTTGATAATTACCATGCCCTTGATAAAGAAGTTATGAGTGGAAATAACTAAGGTTTTTAAAATTCTCTATTGGTATAATATTAAGGACTTTAATCAATAAATATTATTATATAATGGTAAAAATAATTCTTTTACTGCCAAAAATAATTTAAAAAAAGAAATTGAATTTAATAGAAATATAATAAATAGTTAAAATTAAAAAAATATAAGGTTAAAATCAGGAATTAATATTTAATATTAATAATAAGACAATAGATAAAAATTATATTGAATTAAGTAAGGAAAAAAATCTATTGTGAATTCAAATAAAGGAATATTTTATAATTTTTTGAAGATGAAAGTAAATTATTGATGTATATAATGAAAAAAATTTTTTGAAAAAGAATAGCAAGAAAATGGTAATTATTACAGAAATAATCCAAATGAAAGACAAAAAGAAATAATTTATAATAGAAATATATTAAAAAAGTTATTTATTCTTTACTTGATATAACAGATTTTTGTTATAATTGTAAAAATGGACATATTAAAAATAAGAAGTAGATAGAGAAGAATGGAATAAAATGATTCATAATTTCCTGAATTATATCCCAATAATTCATAAAAAAGAAAAACTAAAATCTAAAAAAGAAGAAGGTTTAGATAATTCTAACTTTAATATATATAGTTTATTTAAAAATGAACAATTAAAAGAATTTGGACAATATGAATAGAATGAATTAAAAAATTATATTTATTTTATAGGAGTAGAAATATGAACCTTCAAAAAATTGTTTATTTGTGAAAAAATGTAAATTATGCCAAGATAAACTAGATATAAAAAATGTAATAGGGGAAGAAGATATAAAAATATTATGAAGGTAATAAAGCTGAAAATCATAAATATATAGCTAATAAAGAAGAACCAGAGATATTAGAAGAATCATTAAAAGATAGATATCCTTCTAATTTAATTTCAGAATCTATTAAATTTAGTTATGATAAGGATCCACTAACATTTGAATCAAAAGAACTTTTTGGCTCAAAAGTAATAGAAGAAGAAATAAATGAAAAAAGTGAAAAAAGAAAGACAAATATTTCTGAAAAAAATAAAAATGAACATAATAATAACATAGGAGAAGATAAAAATATAATTAATATAAAAGAATTAATTGAAAGTATTCTAATAAAAGTTGGTTTTTTAGGTTTGCAGAAAACTGAAAAAAAGCAAGGGCTAAAAATTTGATAAAAATATCCTGGACTAAAAATTTATAACTTAGCTGAAGTTAAAAAATTTGAAACAAGATTATAAAGAATAAAATGATGAAAATATTATTAATTTTTTAACTCTTTATGTTCTATGCTAAAGTTCCCCTATATATTCAGGATTAGAATATATTTGGAAAATTTGGATCTTAACAGGTTAATAAATAAAATAAGAGAAGACTTTAGTTTTAGGAATAAAGAAGATATAAAAAAAAAAAATAATTAAAAAAAAGAAGATATTAACTTTTTATTTTAATTAAAGGTGTTAATTTTAAATGAATAAATCTATTAGTAATTGAGTATGATAAATGGTTAATAAATCAAATAAAGAATTAAAAAAATGAATGAAGAAAAGGAAAAAAGCCTAAATTTAATATCTTAAAATCTATAAAATATTCAAATACAAATTGATAAAATTAACAAAATGTTCCAAAATTTTTTAAGAGATGAGAAATTAGGGAATAATAAAAAAGAGCTTATAGAGTTAATAATGATTCAATTGTATGTTTTATATTACCACATTTCTCTAATTATAGTTATCACCCAATTAAAATGTTTCCTCTTGAAAAATTTGAATTCTCATATTTGAGTAACTCTTTCATAAAATAACGTAATTAATTTATATTTTATATTTATTTTAAAAAATTTTAAATTTAAAAAAAAAATAAAAACTCAGGGTAGGGGCATTGTAAAAGTCAAGTCTCTAATTTAAACTCCTCCCAAAATTTTCTTGACAAAAACTGGTTCTCTATTTATAGAAATAGATAATTGGAATAACTGAAAATATTCATCAGCCGAAAATAAGTGAAAAAAATGATGGAATTTACCCTACATTGCCAAAGAGATATAGTTTCTTATGATATTATCATTTAATATACCCTAAAAAGAATCACTTCCTTTTTGGAAAAAATAAATTCTTTAAATTTTAGGGTTAAAATTTATATAATTCAAAATTTATGAAATTTAAAAATAATAAATAAATCAAATTAAAATATTACTTTAGGAAATTCTTTGATTATCTTATTTTTAAAATGAAAAGAATATGGTAATTCATAATTATTTATATTATTTGTTATATCAGCTTTAATTTCCTCATATGTTAGCTTTAAAATATTAACCAGTCTTACTAAAACTTTTCAATCTCTAGGAGAAAATAGGTTCATTTGATATATATTATCTTAAATGGGTCTCTTTTCCTATTTTTAATTTTTTATCCTTATTTGTTTCAAAGAGAACAATTTTATTAAAAGTTAAATTAATAATTTCATCTTCCTTAATTTTTTTAGGGATTGATCACATATAAATAGTTATTTTTTTTTAATCCTTGAATTTGTTATTAAAGAATTTTATAAAAATTTCAATATAAAAAACATTGAGTTTAAAGGATATTTAATAAATGAAAATACAAATGAAATTAATAATATAAAAAATTATTTACAATTATTAGAACAAAATCATTTAGAATTAGATAATAAAATAACAAAAGAGATAGATGATATATATTTGAAAAAGAAATTGAAAAATTCTCTGAAAGTGCTATTATTGAAAGTACTTAGGGAAAGGATAAAGTTAAAAAAAAAATCAAAAAAAAGAAAGTGAATTAAGTGGTGAAGAAGCAAATAATAATGAAAATACTAATTATAATAATAATTAAAAAGATGGTAATATAAATATTCAACAGCAAAATGTTAGAAAAGAAAATAAAAAAGTTTCTTGTAATTCTTCAATGACTTTTATAAATAATGTTTCAAGAATCAATTTTAATAATTATATTAATACAACTCAAGGGGATATTTCTTCTCTTTCTCAATTTAATTATTTTCTCTTTCAAGTTTATCTGAAGTTAAATTATTTAACACATATCATTATACTAATCAATTTTATAAAAAATTGAATAAATATAAAAATCATGAAAAGTAAATTATACTAAAAGACTAAATTCTAATCGAAGAGATTTTATTATCTTATTCCTTTAGAGATAATCCTCTAAACTCTTAAAAAAAATCCTTTTTTTGGGGGTTATTTTAATAGGAGGGTATTTTTGAAAGAACATTTTTGAAATTTAAAATTTGAATTTTGAGACAAGTTATATTCCTAAAGTGGACTAAAAATTTTATCTAGACCATCAGATAAAAAAATTATGTTGTTTTTGATATATAAGTGAAGGGAGTTTACCATTATTTTCAAATTGATAATAATTCCTTGCTAGTTTTCTTAGTTTAATTTTATCAATCATCAGTTTTTCATTTAAAGATGATAATATTATATTTTTCATAAGTTCTACATCTAAATTATAAATATAAGATAATTGAATTATAAGTTCCTTAGAATTTTTATTAAAAGTTTTTGGATTAATAGTTTCTAAACCAAAAGATTTGTAATAATTCAAAATCAAAATCCTAATCAATATTTATATCAAGTTGATGATCATTTCTTTCGTCTTTTAAACTATTTTCAAATATATTAGGCACACTTTCAAATAAATCAAAAAATGATTTAGTTATATCTTAATAAACTATAAGTTTTATTTTAGGTATTTTAAAATAAGAAACAATTCTTTCATAATCTTTCTTCCAATATTATTATATAAAACAATATTTAAAATAGGATGAGATAAAATTCTGATATAGATAATACTGAAAATAATTCATAAATATATGTATTATTTTCATTTTCTTTTCTTAAATAAGTTTTTAATAATCATATAGTTTCTAATTTTTCTCTAGTTAATAATATATCATCTAATTTAATTATCATATTAGTCATTAAATGATGACGATTATTTTCAGTACTCATTATTTCATTTTTATCTAAATCTATCTATAATGTTAAATAAAGATTAGTAGCTTTAATCCATATTATAGGTTAATAAAGTATTTTTAATATTTTTCTATCTATATTATTTAAAATAGATTTATAAACTACTAAAAATATATCTCCATGTAAAATGTTAACATAGCTCAGAAAATTCCTCTTATACATTTTTATTATATATTAATAAAAAGAAAAATAAGCTAATTAAAGTTCATTTCTTAATTTTTCTTTTTTATCTTTACTTAATCTCTTAGCTTTTTCTTTATCTTCTATTAACAAATTCACCATTAATAAATATTTTGTTATTTTCTAAATTCCTTACTTAATTCCTACTGCATAACACTCTGCAAGTCCCATTTCTTTGGTTTCTCTCATTTGATATTAAATATTTTCTTTGATCTTCTTCATGTATTATCATCTATCTTATAAACTCAGTATCATAGTTTAACTTATTTAATTTTTTATATAACTATTTATCTTTTTATAATCATTTGATAGTTTTTCTAGTTATTCTCTTTCTAGTCAAAGTATTATTAATATTTATTTTTTTCTATTAAAGTCTTATCCCTTTCTTTTTCTCTATTGTACTATAAGTTTAAATAATAATATATATTTATTTCTGTGAATTGGAAATTTCTTACTAATTTTCCTTCTTCATTTTTTATTTTATATGTACTTATCTTTTTTTCTTTTTTTCCTAGTCCATATATAAAATTTATTTGCATTATCATTTCATCTTCTGAATACTCTTCTTCTACTAATATATAATGTGAATATAAGTCACATACATAAGCTGTATTTCTTGGATATAAATATTTCACTTTTCCTGTTTTTATATCCATTTCTATTTTTATTAAATCTGTTTCTAGAAATACATCATATGTCTGTCTTTCTTCTTACTTTTAAATTTCTAGAATTTATTTCGTTTGGTTTCATTTCTATTTCTTTTATTTTTTCTTTTAATAATATTTCAAAAAAGCTTTTAACATGTCTTTATTTTTTTCATTTAAAAATATTTCTTTAAATGGTCTATCTTATTTACATGTATAATATTTTTTTCTATAATTCATTTTATTCTACCTCAATATATTTTTTTCTCATTATAAAAGAAAAATCCCTAAAAAATAAAAAACAATGAAATTATTTTGAATTTTTCATTGCTTTCATTACTTGATTAATTTGTTTTTGATTTGATGTTCTAAACATTTGGCTCATCATAGCTTTGAGCTTGTCTTCTGTAATAGGTGAATTTTTTAATATTTTTCCATATATAAACAAGCTAATAAAAATCCCTTTACATCATGTATAATAAGTCCTACTATTAAATATAAATATTTTCTACCATTGATGATATGTTATCCCTCTTCTTCTTATTTGTATTATATTAAAAAATAATAAATTATACAAGTCACTTTTATTCTCATTTATATTAAACCAAAAGTAATCTTCTTTATCAAAATCTGATATAAAAACAGTTTCTTTTGTTTCTAATATATTTTATGAAAATTAATATTTTTATTAGATTTTATTTTTAAATATGTCATATTTATAACTAATTTAGATACTTCATCTACATTATTTATGATATGTTTATTATCTTTTTTATATAATAAAATTTTCTTTATGTTTTAATACTATATTAATTATTAAATACTTTTTTATTAAATGGTGATGTTATTCTTTCAAACAATCTAAAATTATTGATTACTTATTTATCATATGAATTATATATTTCAACAATAATTTTATAAAGTATTTTTGATTTATCATTATAAAATTTTTGAAACATATCATTTTTTTTTAAAAATAAAAAGTTCTCCTTTATATTTTAATAAAAAAAGAATAAAATTATTGTCATATTTTATCCTTTTATAATTTTTTTATTTTTTGATTAATTTATACTAAATCAAGTTGAAAAGAAATAGTATTTCTTCTTTAGAAATTCTTTTTCCAAATATATTAACATTAAATAAATAGACTGAACTTAGAATAAATTTTAACCATCCAAATTCTGAACCAAATTCTATTACAAATAGAAATTTTATCTATAGGAAATAATTCTAGTTTATAAATTATAGGCTGTTCATTATATTTTTCCATACAAGACATACTAACTATTCTTAAATCAATTTGCTCTTGTCACATTATTTCTTTCAAACTTTTTGCATGTTGTAATTCTGCCCCTGTGGCTATTATAACTGAATCTACAGTATTTTCTTCTTTACATGCTATATAAGCTCCTTTAGAAATGACTAATATATTTGTCCTTGCTCTGCTTTACTTCAGCTTTGAAATTGAAATAACAGCATGTTTTCTTTCATTTATAATACAATTCCAAATACCTATTATTTCTTTAATATCTCCAGGTCTATAAACATTGATATTTGGTATAGTTCTTAGTATTGCTTATTGTTCTACAGGTTGATATATAGGCCAACTATAAGTCCAACAGTTATAGAATCATGGGTAAAAATATTAGTTACATGAGTATTCATAAGAGCTCTTATTCTAATAGATGATTTTATATAATCTGAAAATGCTAAATGAGTAGAACTATATGGTCTAAATCCAGAAAGTGTAAGTCTATTTAAAATAGCACCCATTGCACTTCCTCTAACTCCAAACATTATATTTTTTCCTAAATAATTATTTGATGTAACGTTAACTCTATTTTATAAATGAGTTTTTGTAGAATGTGAGACATTAGATGATCCGTCAACCATATTATTTATTATTCCACTTAATGCATTCATAACCCTTAAATTACTATCTTTTAATAATTCTTGGTTTTCATGATCAATATTAACTCCTTATGTTCTATACAATAGTTCCCCTATATTTGCAAGTCCAAAATATATTATAAAAATTTAGCTCTTAACAGGTTAATATTTATTGTTGATAAATCTATTGATATTATATTTATTTCAATATTTAAAAATCTTTTATTAATTCACTATTTAATATAATTTATATTTATCAACTATTTTTTCCCATTCATGAATTTTCTGTTCCTTTTTTTATTACTTGATCTCTTATATTTCCTACTGGTTATTTAAGAATAGAGAATAAAATTCTCCCATACCTTTTCTTTTAATTGTTCTAAATCTTCTTTTAAAAGAGGCCAATCATATATTTGTCTTCTCCCTGAAAGTATTGAGCCATCTCCTATTGTAATATCTATCTTTATTATAGATGATCTAGCAGTTCCTAATTTTTCTTTTCTAATAGCAGAAACTATCTCTTTAACAAATTTATCTTTTTTTACATTAATAGAATGCCATCCCATTGATGAAAATCTCCCTAAAACATCTTCATCAAAAGCATCTTCAGTACTACCATAAAAAATTATTTTATTTGAATAATATAAAACTATTAATTTACCTAATTTTAAGCTTCCAGATAAAAACTCAGATTCATAAGTAATTCTTTACATTAAATCTCAATCTGATACTAATACATAATTATAATAGTCTATAATTTTTTTTGTTTTTTTATCAAATGCATTTTTCTTTCTCAAATAAAGTTTTGTTCATAAATTTTTTCAGCAAATCCCATTCCTAAAGAAGTGCCTAATCCTTGACTTAAAAGTGCTGTTGATACATCAATACCCATAGTAGTTATTTCTATCTAACCAGGTGTTTGCTATTTAATCTTCTATAATTTTTTAATTATCAATAATTAATGGATACCCACTCAAAAACATAATAGAATATAAAAATGAAGTCTTATCACCTGAAATTAAGACAAATCTATCTCTATTTATCCAATTATATACAGGTATATATATATATTAATATTTTTATAAATAAAATATATAAAATATGCCCTGAACTTAAAGATTTCCTAATTTGTCATGTGTCTAATATTTGAATCATATCTATATCTAAACTCTTTATAACATTAATTGACTTTTTGTCCATAATTATCACCTAGCCTTTTTATCTTAATAATAACTATTATATAAATAGTTTTTAATAATATTATTAGTTAATTTTTCAAAATTTAATAATATATTTAATTTTCATAATCTATATTTGAATCATAATCTAATATTAGTTATTAACATATTTTTTATTCAGAAAAATCATTATTATTTTTTAGAAATTTTATGACTAGATATACCTATCTCCATATTTATAAATTGAGGAATTTCAACTTTATTATTATCTTTATTAATAATAGAGTTTATATCTAGTGGTATAATAGAATTCATTGATTGTAATGCATATATTATTCCGTCTTTAGTAAAAATCACACTGCACTTTGACCTTTTTATCCCTCAGTGCAGGTTTGTATAAATGAATTTTGAATAAACTTACCATTTAGTTAGCAATTTAAAAATTTTAGTAGCAATTCCAGCATAAGGAAATAAAGGAGCAAATATAGATTGTTTTTCTTTTACTACTATTATATTTTCTGTTTTATTATATCTATATGGATTTCCTTGAGAAAAAGAATATCTAATTTTACAAACTGGCTAACCAGGACTAGTCAATTTTTCTTTAAAAAAATATGTAATTTTTTTAAATTAAGTTTCAATTTATCAAAGTGGATTATAGCTAAATCTAAAATTTCTTGATATGTTATATCAATATTTGTATTATTTTGAAGAGAAAAGGAAATATTATTTCAGATGAAATTATAAAATTATTATCTATTTTATTTTCCTTTTCATAAACTTTTTTGTCTTTTGATTAAGTTTAGATAATGTTTTCACCTTTTTATCTATTTCTTCTTTATTTTTCTTATATTCTAAACACATTTATGAACCTTCTGCTACATGCTTACAAATTAATATATAGCTATATTTTTTCATTTCATCATATGTTCTTGTTTTTGAACTTAATATCTCTACTAAATTTTCTTTGAAAATAGTCTAATATTTTCATTCAAACTTTCTAATGTCCAATGCACATATACTTCAACTGTACTTTTTAATATTAATAAATAATTATCTACTAATAATTGATCACTCATTAGCTTTCTCCTTTAATTTATTAATTAATTTTTCTTTTAGAGTTAAATGATTTTCTTTTTCCTTTTCCATAAATGATATTAGTTCTTTATCTTGTAAATTATTAATAATATTATCATATATATTAATAATATTACCTTCATGTCCAAATGCATCTTCTTAATATAATAATTCTTTTTGTATTATTTTATTTCCTCCTTTAGTATTAATATAACTAAAAATATAAAAATTAAACATTTTTAAAAAAATTTAATTTATATTTTTCATTATATCCTTTTTTCTGTATATATAATTTTATTTCTATCCTTAAATTTATTTTATTTTTTAAGATTCTTTCTAATTCATCTATTTTTATATATCTAAGTCCATATTTATTTTCTATTTCATATTCATCAAAATTTGATTTTAACATATCAAATTTTTCATAAGTGTTAATAATATAATAATTAAATTCACAACATCTATTAATATTTTCTTCTGGATAATCCTTATTGAAATATATTATTCTATAAAATAGAGAAAAAAAATTTCCAATGATATTTATTTCAGTATCTTCATTTACTTCTCTAATTAAACATTCATCTATTTTTTCACCATCCTCTAAATGTCCTCCTTGAAATTGATGTATTTTATCCAAATATCCAAGTAATATTTCATTTTTAGAATTAATTATTACTCCTCTAGATCTATATATCTTTAAGTTTATTTCTTCTTTTTTAAAATTTTCATCATTATGTATAACTATTTTTTTCATACTATCCCTCTACTTATTTATTTTTATATTATATCATATAATTTACTGATTTTTAATCTAAATTACTAATAAAGAAAAAGACTAGATTTATCTAGTCTTTTAGGGATTTCTTAATATATCAATTATTTAATTATTATTAATTATTATCAAGTTTATCCATGATATATGTATTATATCCTTCATATTGAAAACTAACGTCAAAACCTTTCATGTATACTTTTCTATCACTTATCTTATTTGTAAATGCATTTTCTAAAAGTATTTTTATTTCAATGTTTTTAATAGGGCTTCTTTCCATTGCTAATAAATATTATTCTTTATCTACTTTACTCAGTTAATAACCTTACCTATTTCATTTTTTAATATTATATTCTTGTTCTTCTACCATTACCTTCTCTAAAAGGATGTGCTACATTCATTTCTACTTATTTCCTAATTATGTTACCAAAATTATCTATTTGACATTTTATAGATTTTTTTAAAGCATCTTCTAAATACAACTCTGGTGCAAATCTATAATTACCTTTAGAGATATTTACTTTTCTTATTTTCCCTGCAAATTCATTAATATCAGAAAATAAAAACTCATGAATAGATACTAATCCTTTAAAAATATCAACTTCAAACTTATTAATTTTATTTATATCAAATAATCCAAATTCCTTTAACCTTGTTATTCTCTCTTCCTCTTTAGTGGTAAGCTTAACTTCATTAGTAATTCCAAGTTTGTTTTCTAATATTTTATCACCCCTATAACTATTAATATTATACCATATTATAGGCTTTTTTTACCACTAATGATACTCAATATTATTTCTAATATTTTGTTCTTTCAATTGTTTATTTTTTTATTTTTCTTTTCAGTTTTTTTACATAAGCAACAGGTTCACTATATAAAATATCATTTAATCATCTTCTATATTTTTTCTTTCTTCTTGGTGTAATAGACCTCCTTCAATAATATTTCCATATCTTATCATAAATTGTCCCTTTTTTTCACTTTAGTAAATGTTGCAAGATTGCCATAACTTACCATTACATCTACATTTTTATTTTTTGGTTTAATATTTATTCTTCTATTACTAATTATATCATAAATATATATCATTCAATCACAAGATTACTATTTTTCTAGCAAAAAGAAGGTTATGCAGTAATGGAAAAACAGAGAAAATTAAGTAAAATAAAAGGCTTTGGATATAATATGTATACAGGAGATATAATGCAATGAAAAAAATAATTATATTATTACAAGTTATGTTAATTCTTTATACAAGCATTGTATTTTCTAATAATGAATTAAATAAAAGTCCTGCAATTTCGTTTGCTAAAGAATATATTAATGATGCTAATTTTTATTTAAAGAAAATACCTGATAATTTTTTTTATAAATTAAATAAAAATAGTAGATATTATGTATTAAACGAAAAAGATATACTTGATATATATCAGTATGTTTTTGGAGGATTAGTAATATATTATAATGATAATATATTGGATTTAAGATATGAATATACTAATTCATTTTGTAGTTCAAAAGAGACAAATGTTTATATAATAAAAAGTGATAATAATTTTTATTTGTTATTTGATAAAATGGGTGGAGATAATGATTATAGATGTTATGAATTTTATAAATTGTCAAATAAGGGGATTGAATTAATATATGCTGAAAGTGGCCTTATTAGTTTTGTGGGATATGATTATATTATAGGGTATAAATCATTGGGTATTATAGGATATCAAATGTGTGAGTTTAAAAAAAGTTTTAAAAATGGTAAATTTGAATTAGATGGAGAATATAAAATTGTTAACATAGATGATATTGAATTCCCAATGTGGAAATATTATAAACTAGTTAGAGATTTAGAATATGAAGAATATAAAAAAGATATTAATCAATATGAAAAGAAAATAATAAAAAAAGGGAATAAAATTCGTTCTTTGTCAACAGATGCAAAAACATATATTATGATTGAAACTGAAAGTGGAGAAATTGGTAAGGTTAAAGTTGATAAAGTAGATGAAGAGAGTGATTATAATTTTATAGTAAACAATAGACTTTTTATGGATTATTACTTTTTGGATGGGACAAGTTATCCATATGAAATATTTATAACAGTTTTTTCATACTAATATAGATTAAGTATAAAACAAGATTGTTAATTAGAATATAATTTATAAAGCAGAGAATAAGCAATTAACTGATGCTATTAAAAATAGTGATATACAAAAAAATAGTGAGAAGTTAAGAGCCTAATTAAAAGAAAACATACCAGATGAATGGTCATATGAGAAATATAATGATAAGGAATATACCACAGCTCTTGGTAACACTCAAAAGTATGTTTATGATACAGATAATAATCTAATAGAAGAAATAGATTTAAAGAATAAGATAAAAGAATATTCATATGATAAATTAAATAGATTAAGTAAAATAACAAGTAAATTAAATAATATAGCAATTTTCACATATGATACAGTAGATAATGTTATAAGTAATAGTTTGATGGCTCTACAAAGAGCCATTTTTTTATACACATACAGCATATCAAATGTTAATGATTAAAAATGACAATAAACAAACTTTAAAAGTTATCTAGTAAATGGGGGAAGGCTAAGTAGAGTCATAATAACTAAAATAAAAGATAGAGAAGAAAATGAGACTATATTCATATATGACAATGTAGGTAATATTTTAACTGGAAGTGATGGTGAAAATAATAACTTAATATATGAATATGACCTAAATTATAATAAAATTTTAGAAAAAAACCTACCAAATGAAAAAAGAATGTTGTATAATGATAAGGGACAGGTTATTGAAGAGATAGATGCTTTAAATAATAGAAAACAATATACTCTTGATGGTATATGATAATTGTTAAAAATTTTAAGAAGTGAAGGAGCAACACGATGAATATCAAATTTAAGAAAGTTTTGTCAAGTATATTAATTATGGCTATGGTCATGACAAGTGCAAGCTTTAGAACTTTTGCAGAAGGTATAAGTGAGATAATACAAAATCAAACTACAAATGCAAATGGTGAAGACTTATTAAAAAAATATATTGAAGAAGGAGAGGAGAATGAAAAAAGAGATAGCATAGATGATGCAATCGAACCTTCTAATGACGAAGAAGAAGATGTTAATAAGATGTTAAAAGAAGATGAAAAAGAGGATGATGATGTAGATTCTTCTAGTGAAGAAGAAGAGAATTCTACAGATTCATCAATTGAAAGTGCTTCATGGAATTTAGAAAAAAATGTTGATAGCAGTATAAATACTGAAAAATCTATAGAAACTATTGATGAAGATAACTTTATAGACGATAGTACTAAGAGCATAAACTTCACTACATCAACTGATAGTGATGTTGATTTTGATGAAGTTTTAGATGATATAAAAAGCGAAGATGATGATGTAGATGTAGCAAGTGATAATGAAATAGATACTAAATCATGTGATATGGAAAAAACAAATTTAATTGTGACTCCAAGTGAGTTAGGTATCATAAATATTGCATCTTCAAATGAAATTGAAATGATAAATATTTCATATTTAAGTGATGTGAAAACTACAAATAATGATACTTTGTTTGGTGCAAGATCAAAGACAAAAATATCTCAAATTAATCCTTCGTTTACAACGAATGGAAGTCCATTTAATAGAATATATAGCCATTTGAATTTACCAAAAAATTGGTATGAAAGATATGTTTTACTCTGCCAAAAGATGAAATTAAAAGCATATCGATTAATCTTGTGTCACCAAGTAGTAAGGATGCTGTAAAGGCAATTCCTGATTGCGATGAATATACTCAAGTTGATTTTTCAAATTCGAGTACCTCTCTGCCTGATGTATTAGTACCTGCAGTGAATGGTAAATTAAGATGATATATTTATAGAGTTGATCAAACAATATATTTTGAGTTTTTTATGAATCGTACAAGTACTAGCATAATATTTACATGTTATTATTTATGTAGAAATGAATCAAAGTTTTGGGCTGGATGGTCTGGATTAAAAAGTATTTCTATAGGGGGGGATTTAACTTATACAACTTTGACTTATAATGAAACAAGTTTTTCGGATTAAACGAATATTTTAAAGATTGTACAAGCATTGAAACGATTAAAGGGATGAAAATTAATAATGGTGCAAATACAACTATAGAATCAATGTTTGAAGGATGTGCACACCTAACAAATGTAGGGGTTACTTTGAACAACATGGGAAGTGTAATAAATGCAAAGAATATGATCAAAGGCTGCACTTCGCTCACTAGTGCACCAAACCTGAGAGGTGTGTCTAATTTAGTGAATGCCGAATCAATGTTTGAAGGCTGTACTGCCCTAACTAGTGCACCAAACCTGAGAGGTGTGTCTAATTTAGTGAATGGCGAATCCATGTTTGAAGGCTGTACTGCCCTAACTAGTGCACCAAACCTGAGTGGTCTGTCTAGTTTAGAGAATGGCGAATCCATGTTTGAAGGCTGTACTGGTTTACAACTGATAAATATGCCATCATTTGCTGGTGTAACTAACTTAAAAAATTTATTTAAAGATTGTGCGAGTCTGAAGACTATAACAGTGCCAACTGATGTGAGACAATTACCAACATCATGTGATGTCACAGGAATGTTTAGTGGATGCACTAGCCTTATAGGTGGTGGAGGATTTAAGTATGATTCAAATTTCATTGATGGCAAATATGCATGTGTAGACTATGGTGGGATATACCCAGGATATCTGAGCTGCACGGATAATAGCATATATGAAGCATTAAATATATCAATAGATAACACATGGTATAACAATGTAAATAAGTCAAATATAAAAAAAATAAAGTTCAGAATAGATGAAACAATGGAGAATCTTGATAGTAGTTTTGATCTCCCTACGACTATGAATAACACACTTGGATATGTGCAAGATGGAGGAGAGACATTATACATACATTTTGCTCGCCAAATAAGGAAATTAAAGACAGTAGCGAACTGGACAAACTTTTTTGCAAGTTTTACAAACCTTGAAAATATAGAAGGGCTTGATTTAATAGACACTCAAGTTGTAACAGACATAACAGGGTTATTTAAGGATTGTGCACATTTACAGTCAGTAGCACTTGGAGATATATATATAAGAAATATTATAACAGCTGAGTCAGCATTTGAGAACTGTACAAGTCTTATATCACTTACAGGGAATATTGCATCATTTAATTCATTACAAAATGTTAAGAATGCATTTAAAGGGTATGCATCACTACCAGAATTTAGTTTTGATGTATGTGATACACCAACATTAACTGATATATCAGGAATATTTGATGGATGTACAGCACTTACCACTATATATGTAGATGATAACTACCAAGGTCTTCCAGCAGGAGCTAATGCAGCAAATATGTTCCTTAATTGTAAGTTAAAAGATATTATTTTTATAAATGAAGATATAGAGAAAATTAATAATATTAATCATATAAAAAAATAGATAAGCATTTTTCTACATCTAATTTATCATCTATAGTTTATGATGATGAAAAATATAATTTAATATCATTAATAACATTTTCAAAATAAAGTCATCAAAATTAAAATATTGAAGAATATGCAAAAATTATAAAATAGTATTATCTGAGTATTTAGTTAAAAGTTTATTAAATAATCAAAAAAAATTAATAAATATATAATTGTTAATACAGAGCAAAAAATAATAGAAAAAGGATATAAAATATCTGGGATACTTAAAAATAGTAATAATGATTTTATAGATAATATTTATTTTGCATATATTACATATGATAATTTAAATATTTTTTATAATAAAAATAAATTAAAATTAAAGCCAAATAATTTAAATCTACATGTAGAAAAAGTATAAAATGTTGATGGTTTTAAAATAAACTTAATAAAAAAGGTTTTTCTCATTCAAACATATCTAAAATGCTTGAAGAGGTATTTAATTATTTAGACATAATAGCATTTATTTAATAGGAAAATCTTCAATTTCCTTAGTAGTTTCTTCAATTATGTTCTTAATAGTCATGTATATTAGTGTTATAGAAAGAACAAAGAAATTAGGTTTACCTAGATCTTTAGGTGCAAGAGTTAGCAAAATAAAAAAATATTCTGAATTGAATCATCATTAATAGGATTTTTTAAAAGAATATATGGAGATATTTCATCTATAATAATTTCATTTTTAATTAATTTATATACTAAATCATATTTTAATATTAAATTTTTACTCATTAGTCTAAAATATATAATAATAAGTATATTAATTATTGATATAGTAAGTTCTATTTCAGGAATGAAACCTTCAAATAAAGTATCAAGATTAGATCCTGTTGATGCATTAAGATATGATTATTTTAAAAAGATGTATTTTAAATGAAAACATGATATTATATAACAGATGAAAGCAATGAAAAAAATTACAATAATTTGTGCCTTAATAGTCATAATTGATCGAATATTAAAAATGTTAGTTGAATCATTCTTAGATTTTGGAATAAGATATATATTTAATAATTTTTTATATTTAGAGTTTTGTAAGAATGAAGAC
>JAJJLC010017588.1:0-17694 GCA_023806825.1 Ophryoscolex caudatus
CGAAAGAAAATAGAAATCCAAAACATACAAAAGAAGTTAATGAATGTTATTATATATTCTTAGCTTTAATATGTTATAGAATAACTTCAGATGAGATAAAATTGAATAATCAAGAAGAAAAAGATAAAATAGAAATTCATCATTATTATAGGAAATTAAAAGAAATAAATAAAATTTTAGATATTTTAAATGATGATTTATATATATATTTAAACGAAATGTATATTATTGATGAATTAATAAAAATTATTAAATTATAAAATTATAATATTGAAATAATAAACAAAATTAGATATTATATTAGATAAAGTGCTTTAATATTGCAGAAATATAATAATAATGATTCAGAAAATTCAAATCAAAAAAATAATAATACAAGTGAATCACTAATTGAAGATATAAATAAAAATTTTGAAGAAATATATGATTTAATTCATGAAGAAAAAGGAGAAAAAGCTGATAATAATTATTATGATAAATTAAGATATATATTATTTAAGGAAATTAAAAAAACATCTAATATTAATTATCGATATCAGATATTTGAAAAAATAATAAAAGAAGATCAAATTATAAAGAAATCAAATAAAATATTTCAAACCTTATTAAAAAATATTTTCAATAAATTTAAAGATGTTAGTAAAATTATATTAAATGGTAGTGATGAAAAAAGTAATTATATAGTCAAACTTTTAGAGGTTAAATTAAATGATGAAAACAATTTTATAAAATGTTTGATAATAAGACATCTAAATATAAGGATTATAAAAAAATAATAGATATTTTTAATAAAAATAATCCTATTTATAGAATGATACGAATTTATATTTATAAAATACTATATAATAATTATAATAAAAATATATTTATTAACTCTTTTTAGTCTCATTACTTTCCATGTGATGAAATTTACTTATTTACATTGATTGAATTTTAGACTTTAAAAGACTTATGAAAATAGTATTGAAAAATATAAATTAAAAGAATATCAAGAATTTGATAAATTAATTAAAAAAGATGAGTTGATTAATATTTATAAAATAGATTATGAAATTAATTAAAACCTTAAAAAATGATAATTATGATGATTTATATAAAAAACTTGAAAAAAATAAAAACAGACCAATTTAATAAATTCAATTATTAACCTTTTATGTTTCCATATACTTCCATAATGGACAATTTTCTGTTCTTACCTTTTCCTGATTGATAGCATAAAGGGTTAATTAAAAATATAATAAAATTCAAAGATTAATTGCAAAGATATTTAAATAGAAACAATTTCTCTTCATACAATTTTAACAAAAGAAAACCAAATTTATTGTTGTATTTCAGGAAATAGAGACCTCCTAAATTGTCGCAAAAAAAGGGTGGGTGTTCAAAATCCTGAATTGATTTATAGCAAGGACCTACCTTGCAAATTTTCAATTTTAAAAAAAATTGAAGGCCTCAACCTGGTGTTTTTGTTTCATTTTTAAAAATTAAAAAAATTTAAAAATATATAAAAAATAGATTTTTTTTTGAGGGTTACTCTAATACCTGAAATACAGTATTTATAAATATATTTTAGACTTAATTATATAAAAAATTTAAAAATACCGTAAAACCCTGCTTAATCCCCCTCGAGTCAGAACGAGATGATTTTTTCTGAGGGGGGGGGATTAATTAGGGTTTATGAGTATATAAAAAAATAAAAAATTAATATATATCTTAAGTAAATTTGGTATAAAAATGCCAAAAAATCGAGGGAGGGGGATTAACCCTTTATGTTATTTATCAGGAAAAGATGATAACTGAAAATTATCCATAATGGGAGTATATGAGAGCATAAAAGGTTAATTAGGGTTTTTGATTAAGGAGCAAAAAAAAATCTCGGAGGTATGGGGAATTAGCAGGGTTTTCGGTAATTATTTTAATTTATGTTAAAATTTTACTTAAAACAAAATATATTAGAACCTTTTCTTTTCATGAAAAAAATTTCTTTTTATAAGGGTTTCTAATAAGATTATTTTCAAATTCTTATGGGAAGGTTTTATTTTGATTAAAAAATTATCACTTAAAATATTAGATGATAATTAATTATAAGGTTAATATTAATAAATATGAAATATAATAAAGTTTTCTGAATGGAGTGATTGTAAAGCAACTATTTCGAAAATTTAAATTTATAAAATTTTAGGGGTTTAATTTCAACAAAGATTCTAATAACGTTTTATGGCATTTAATAAATATGCTATTTAAATAAAAATTATTTTTAATATTCTCAATCATCTTTATCTTCATCATCATCTCTTACTGAAAAAGGATCTTCTTCTTCTTCATCTTCATCTTTAGATTCTTCTTTATTGGCATTGTTATTTCTTATATATTCAATCTCAATTTCCTTTTCAATATACTTAAAATAATCATTTTCAAAATCCTGACCTAAACATTCATATAGTGAAATAATTTGATTAATTGGAGCATTAATTGATTTTAATTCAATAAAATTTTTATTAAAATTTTGAGCTTCATATATTTCTTTATTCCATAAATCTGTGCCTTTAAATAATTTACTATATTGTTAAGATTATTTTTTATTTTCTTTATCTTCTTCTAGAAATAGAACTAATGTTATAAATAATCTTATTGCATATGCAAAATCTTTTTTGCTTATTAGATATGATTTAGATTTTTGATAATAATCATCTATTATATTTTTTGATTCTTCATTTAATTCCTGTGTATATATTTCCATTTCATTGGCAACTTCATAAATTGCTTTTAAATAATATTCAAAAATGGAAGTAGTTTTATCAATTGATAAATCATCTTTATTTTTAAATATTTTTATAAATTTATAGGAAATTCTATCTTTTATTTTATTAATGACTCCATATATTTTTGATTCTTCCTTAATATCATTATCATTGCCTTAATTCTTTTTATCATTTAAGAATTTTATTAATGTTATAAAATCATGAATCAAATCTTTACATAAAGGGATATTGTTTTTATTCTCCATATAAAATTTATATATAGATATTTTTTTATTATAATCAATATTTTTACAAGTATAATTTTTATTAAATAATGAAATGCAATTGGTTAACTCGTTGCTAAATACCTCATTATTATAAATAATATTATTAATATTATCACCATCTAATAATTTTTTATTTTTTATCAAATAATCTGTAATTATTTCTTCAATCATATCATAATTAATTACATATTCTTTATAAGATTCATAATTTCCTTGTTTATCATCTAATATTTTTCTATATGAATAATTGAATATTATTTCAGTAAATGAAATTCGTTATGGCAATTTAAAACTAAATATTTCTTTTTCTGTAATTTGTTGAATGTTGATTTTAGTTCTATAATTATTATCAAATATTCCATTTTGTATTTTATTTTCTAATAAATTTTCTAATTTTGTATTTTGTTCATTTACAAATTTCTTATAAATTTCTTTATATGACTTTCCAATTGCATTATCATCTGTTATAAATAAGTCTATTAGATGATTTTCATTACTTAATTTAATTATTTCACCTTTATCATCTTTTATTTCTAATTTATTATAAAAATCAAAAAAGTCATTGATTAACTTTTTATTACTTATATATATATCATCTTCTTTTAAAATCTTTTTTTCTGCATATTCTCTTGATACATTGTTGGAATATTGTTCAAAGAATAAATTTAATACATTATTAAATAAATTTAGATTATTCAATGAATAATTATTTTATTTATCTTTATCATTAGTATTTAAATGTTCTAAATATTTTTTTAATACTGGATATTTATTCTCATCCATATGCTCTAATTTTTCATTTATATATTTTTCATTTAAATAATCTGAATAATAAAAATATTCATAAAATGGAAATTCTCTTTTATAATAATGTTCCTTTGAATATTTTTCTTTTAATAAATTAATAAAAGAAGTATAATCTGTATTTTTCTGAATTAAATTATATTTTCTTTTTTCTTCTTTAAATTTTTTAATATCTTCTTGAATCAATAATTCTAATTTATCTTCAAATTCAATAAACTTATAGTAATTATTAATACATTTTTCCGAATTTAATAGAGGGAATAAATAAACAAATATATAAGTCATAAATTTTTCAATAGAATATATTCCTTCTTTTGATAATTCATTTTTCAAAATAATCCAACATTCATTTAATGTTTCTGCAAAATTCATTCCTTGAGGCAAAAAATCTTCAAACTGCTTTTTATCTGTAATTATTTTGGAAAGAATAAATGTGTATATAAAATATAATTTAATAATCTATATGAAACTTAACTTAAATTTCTGACAATTTTATCATCATTTTTAAAATTATTTTTAACAGTTTTTAAGATTCCCTTTTCATTTTTTTGTGAATTATACATATATTTTTTTTTAAATTCATCAAGTGTCATATAATTAATTTTTTGAAGTAATTCTTTCTTTTTTTTAATCTTTTTTTATTTTTTAATTTCTTTATCATCTTTAAATATTCTAAAATAATTATCCCTTTTAACAATAGTAATATCATTTTCAGAAAAAATATTTCTCAAAAATACATTTTTTCCAGACCCAATAGGTTTTCCACAATTAGGACATTTCATATCTATCTCTTCATTTCCTGGGAATCCAGAAGGAATAGAATGATAAAACCAATTTTTATATAAACAAACATAACAGCCTTCATTTGATTTAGATTTAAAATGTTTCATAATATTAGAATATCCTTTATTATATTGAGTATTATTACCAGGATAAAAATTGTTTTTTATATTATCGAAATTACTTCTATTTTATATAAAATGATAAATATTGTTTTCATTGTCAGATGTTAATTCATTTAAGACATAACGATATCCATATAATATTGGTATAATATTATCTGAATTAAATTTATACTTCTTTTTAATATCTTCATATTTTCTTGACTCATAAATTAATTCAATTGCTTTTGTTAAATCATTGTTTTTATTCAATAAAGGCTTGCATATATTACTATAAAAATATCTATTAGTTTCTGATGATAATTTTCAATTATTAAATCTAATAATATTAAATTAAATGATGCTGTATAAAAATTATCAATGCCAATTTCTTCTATATCAAAATCTCTTTTTGATAATTTTTTCTGTAAAATCCCCTAATTTTGCCTCAACATAATGCCCCATTCAAAATTTTTAAAAAGAACTGAACTCAGGGCGATTATGATTACTTTTATGGTATTATTAAAAAGCATAAGGTTTTTATTAAACATATATCATTCAGATTCTTCTAACTACTTCAAATGCAATATTTAAACAAATTAAAAATTATACTACTTTAGCAGGATGCTATTATTGCTAGTAAGTAAAAAAATTTTATTCCAATCATAGAATGTAATGAACAAGATATAATTGATAAAAAGCTTAAATCGAAAATCAGAGTACATATAGGGGGGTTCCTCAGGGATGTTGGGTCAGATACACACTATGCAACACTGTTGTTTTGACAAAAAATTGGTAACTTGGGAGCTATCAATTTTTTACAATAGGCTACCAAAAATTAGTTTAAAAGCTACCAAAAAAAAATTGGTAGCTACCATAAAATTGTTAGATGCTACCAAAAAATTTTTATATTAACTTTATCAACATTAAAAGCTATAGAAGCCTTTGCAAGGCATTTTTCAAATTTGACTTACTATCAATTATTGCAAGTAGTAAATCCAATTGATTTTAATTGTTCCTCTATTCGGGTTGGATGCCCTACCTCCCTTTGATCAGACAAATACAATTCAGTCTTGATAAGGGGTATATCATGATAAAAGTGGATTATCTGCTCATATTAAAAAAAATTTAAAAAAATTATCAGAAGCTAATAATTTATATTTAATAATTAAAATATAATATTAAATAAAAATAATTAATTCAAAAAATTATTGAAGAATAATATGCTATAGAAATCAAAAAAACAAAAAAAGCTTTCATGAAGAAGATATTTAACTAATAACCGTTGTTTTATTATAAAAATTTAATATTAATTTATGTTCTTCATTAATTTCAAAGAACACAATATAGAATTTCTTACAATCTTTATTTGTATTTATTTATATTTTGTCCCATTAGTTTTATATACTTGATTATAGAAAATATATACCATATTTCTCATATCTGAATGTCTAGCTTTGTTTTAGGCAAAAACTATATTTTTCTCATAGACTCCCCCCAAAAAAAATTCTTTTTAAACCCAAATGATTTATTATTAATTAAAAAATTTTGATTTTAATAAAATTATAATAGAATTTTTAATTTTTATAATGCAAGATGATAATAATGGTATAAGTAATAGAAAAAATATAGATAGAGTAACTTCAAATCTATTCTTATTATCTGTAAAAAAAGTACAATGATGAATGAATTAAAACTGGAAAGGAAAAATTTCAAATCTCTTTCCTAACTAAATTGACAAAGACAAAAGGGGTATTGTATTTACTTGCTCTATTTTGAAAGACATGGAAAAATGCATAAAAAAGATAAATGACGGTAAAATAGTGATTATAAAATATAAAGATGCTGTTGAAGAAAAGCATATCTCTGAAATTATTGATAATGTTGAAGAAATAACCTTTTTTATCAATATATCTACAAAAGGCTTAGAATCTGAATCTGAAGAATTTAAAGTTAATAACAAAGCATCAGGTTGTCCTTTATTCAATTACCTTAAATGTGTATTAGTCCCCCCTCGAAAGAGCTACAATCTTTTTTTGAAGGGGAAATTATTACGACCAAAATTTATAAAGAAAAAGGGGAAATTTTTCAAATTTTTGAGGTAGATTTTGTAAAAATTGAGGATGGGTATAATTAAATCTGGGGTACTAATACTAGACTTAAGGTATTTATATTTCCAATCAGGAGATTTACCGAAAAATAACAATAAAGGATTTGTTGAAGATATCGAAGATTTAAAAGAAGCTTCAGGAGGATTATAATTTTAATCTTTTGAAGAAAATTGGAGCTTCATTGGAGTTAAATTATATCACATTTTAATTCCTAAAGACATTCCAGTTGAAAATGAATGAGGATGATGAAACTTAAGAAGAATAAATTAATATAAATAGAGAATTAAGAAAATATCTGTGGAAATAACAAAAAATTGTCTGTTCAATACATTAAAAATTATAAAAAATAATACTATGACAATATGAAAGATAATTTTAACTTTAATATTTGACAGTCACTTATATACTCAACTTAATTTACTTCAGTGACACAAACTGGAAAAGTAATTGTTAAAAGGATATCTAATAATCTTATTCCTAAGTAAAGGAGAGAAACAAATACTTATAAAGAATTAAGATTGATTATTGATATATTGAAAAAAAAAGTTGATCAACAGGTTAGTAGATGATGAGAATTCTGTTAAAGAATGAGCAAAAGCTTTAGGAAAAGAATATAAAGAAAATTAGATTAATTTTGAGTATATTCTTAACCATTATGGTTATTCAAGATTTCAATATATCATCTGAATCTTTGAAGTTTTGGGAAATAGATGCAAATTTGAAAATTGTTAAAGAAAATATTGATCCTTATAAATATTTCTTAGTATGAAAGGGACAAATGTATTTTGAGTTGGAAGTCAATCCAGTGGAAAAATGTATATTTTGGAGTATCCATAAATTGTATTCCATCTCAATTTGTTCATAAGAATAATTTACAGGAGCTTTTTTTTCAGAGTAAATGATGGACTTGATTTAACATCACATATATATATCTTGGAGATTTATGGAGATATATGGAGATATGAATGATGCAAATATCATTTTATTTGAGGAATTTTTGTTGAAAATGGCGATGGTATAGATGATTTAAATTTCCTTATATTATTTAATCTACTGCTAGTGAACATTTATTAATGAGAAAGAAAGAAGAAAAGAGTAGTTATCAGATCATTATAATCCTCAGATAATATCTTTGGAAAAACAAATTTTGTTAAAATTAAAATAAATAATTATGATATTAGTCTTTTCTTTAAAAGCAAAATTTGAGTTCATAAGAGGTTAAAATATATAAAAATTACTCCAGAAAAAATTTGAATAATAAAATTATCATTTTATAGAATCATATAAAAATTTTATGATTGATTAGGAGCAATAATTACAATTATGAATAAATATACAAAAAAATCAAATTAATACTTTTTTTAAAAATTAATTTAATAATATTTGAAAATAATTTTAAATAAGACCCATAAAGATAATTTTTAAAGTTATAAATCAATTTTATAAAAATAAAAGAAAGATTTACTCTTAAAAAATATAAATTACTTTAAACATTAAAAAAACTCATAGACTTATATAATTGAAATTTTTCTTGAGGGGAGTTATTTAGAAGAAGATTTTTCCATAACGTATATATTGATTCAAAATATTATGTTGAATTATTTTAATGATTTTTTAATTTTGACGATTTTAATTATTATAAATAAATTCAAAAATATCATGATTTAATAATTTTTTATTTTTTAGCAAATAATCTGTCATTATTTCTTCAATCATATCAAAATTAATTTCATATTCGTTATAAGATTTATAATTTGTAAGTTCATCATCTATTATTTTTCTATATGAAGAATTAAATATTATTTCAGTAAATGAAATTCCATCAGCAATTTAAAAGTAAATATTTCTCTTTCTGCAATTTGTTGAATATTTATTTTAGTTCTGCAATTATCATAAAATATTCCTTTTTGAATTTTATTTTCTAATAAATTTTGTAATTGGCTATTTTGCTCATTTACAAATTTTTTAAAAATTTCTTTATATGATTTTCCATATATATTATCATCAGTTATAAATAAATCTATTAAATAATTTTCATTACTTAATTTAATTATTTTGCCTTTATCATCTTTTATTTCTAATTTATTATAAAATTCAAAAAATGCTTCAATTATCTTTTTATTATTAATATATGTATCTTCAATCTTTAAGATATGTTTTTCTGCCTCTTTTCTTGATACATTGTTGGAATATTGTTCAAAGAATAAATTTAATACATTATTAAATAAATTTAGATTATTCAATGAATAATTATTTTATTTATCTTTATCATTAGTATTTAAATGTTCTAAATATTTTTTTAATACTGGATATTTATTCTCATCCATATGCTCTAATTTTTCATTTATATATTTTTCATTTAAATAATCTGAATAATAAAAATATTCATAAAATGGAAATTCTTTTTCATCATGATGCTCCTTTGTATAGCTTTCCTTTAATAAATTAATAAAAGAAAAACAATCTATATTATTCATAGTTAAATTATTTATATTAATTAATTCATCTTTTTTAATAAAAGTATCAAAATCTTGATATTCTTTTGTTTTATATTTCTCAATAATATTTATATTAATAAATGCATTTTCATTATAATTATTATAAATTATTTTATAAATATAAATGCATATCATTTTATATATAGGTTTATTTCCATTTAAAACATTCATTATTTTTTTTGTTCCTTAAATTTAGGTTTCTCATCATCTAATATTTTAATAAAAGTATAACTAAATGTTTTAATGTATCCTAAACAATATAGTTTGCATAACTCTTTTAATTCTGAAACTAATGCTTCAGGCTTTGAAATATAATAATCTAAAACTTTAATACATTCTTCTAAAATTTTAATGGTTCATCAACTATATTTTGTTTCTTTAAAATATTTTCAAAATATATTAATATATTAATGAATTCTTTTCAAAAAAATAATAATATTTTCGCTAAAATATAATTAAACCCCTCCCAAAATTTTGAAAAATAAAGATTTCATTTTTATTCTAAAAGGTTAACAATAATCTAAATTTTTCTTGTCTTAATCCCCTCCCTCCAAAAATGGACAAAAAAAGTGCTCATCAGTATTATTATCATTTAGCTTATCTTCTATAAGTCTTGCTATTTGCTTACTTTTTCCTTCGCAACCATTCAATAAATAATTACAAACATTTTCAAATTTTGTAAAATTATTTTTTAATAATATTTGAAATATTTCATTTAATTTCTTTATAATTTGATCTTCTTTTATTAATTTTTCAAATATCTGATAACGGTAATTAATATAAGATTTTTTTTTAATTTCCTTAAATAGTATATTTCTTAATTTATCATAATAAGTATTATCAAATTTTTCTTCTTTAATGAAAGCATATATTTCTTCAAAATTACTATTAAGTTCTTGATGAGTGATTCACTTGCATCATTATCAGCATATTTCTGCAAAATTAAAGAACTTTCTCTAATATAATATCTAATTTTGCTCATTTTTTCAATTTTATAATTTAATAATTCAATTACCATAAACCAAAGATTAGAGCCACGCCACTTTTTCAAAATAGACTCCTATACAATAGAACTCCCATCCTAGGGAACCCACCAATACCTACAAAATTTTTTTAAATAATATTCTTATAAATTTATCATTACTAACAATTAGAGTCCTCAACTTTTTTCGAATAAAAGACGGGGCTCTAATCCATGGCTTTTGGTAATTTTATTAATTCAATAATAATATATATTTCATTCAAATCTATATATAAATCATTATTTAACAATTGAAAGATTTTATTTATTTCTTTTAATTTATTATAATAATTATAAATTCCTATTTCATCTTTTTTATCTTGATTATTCAGTTTTATTTCTTCTGAAGTTATACTATAACATATTGCAGCTAAGAATATATAATAAGATTCATTAACTTCTTTTCCAAGCTTTGGATTTTTATTTTCTTTTGTTATATATTTGATATTTTTTTTATATATTGTTTCTTCAATCATTTTATATAATTGATTTTCATTATTATTAAAAATTTCTAAAGCAAATTCAACTATTTTTAAAATATTTAAAATATAATTAATATTCGATTCTATCCATATTATTTTTATTAATAAAATAGTAATCTGGTTATTTTTATTATACCGTAAAATTAGGAGTCATTTTCGAGTTTACTGTACATATCATTTACGAAATCAGATTTTTAATTGAATTTTTTATAGGTATTTTAAAAAGTTATTGTAATTTCATAATTTTTTTTATATACCCTAAATAAAGAAATAAACCCCCTCAAATACCGAGCAAAATGAATTTTTTGAGGGAGGGGGTTTATTTTGTACAATATTTTATTTTTTTTTAGAAATCTTTTTAATTATTTTTAAAAATTTTATAATAAATCTAAGAATTTTTTCAAAAATTTTGAGAGGGGGGTTTATTTCTTCATTTACGGTATGTCATTTATGATTAGAAAAAAAAAAAATAAGTTTCTTAAATGACTTATGTTTTACGGTATTTCATTATTTTTTTATCATTAAATCCTATTTTAATAGTAAGTTTAATAGCTTATGATATATATCATTATTTTTATAAATTCCATCTTTAATATAATACTTTTGTAAATAATAAGTAATATAATCTTGAAATATTATATTTCCATCATTTCTATTTATAAAACCAAAAATAAATTTATAATTAATCATCATTTCTTTATATAAGTTATTTAATAAAATTTTTTCTTGTTGATGAAAATCTCTTTCTCTCTCGGTTACTTTTAATAATTCTTTTAATTTTTTTTCATTAATAATATATAGGAAAGAAATGTTTTTATTTATATAATTTGAAATATTTGCAAAAAATTCATAAAATCCTGGAATATTATAATTAAATTTAAATTTAGGCTCATATTTCTTATTTTCTTCTATAGTTATTTCATTTAAATATTTATATATTATTTCTTCAACTACCTTTGAGGTAAAAATAAACTCCCTAAAAATCTTAAAATGTTGATTATTTTTGAGATAGTTCTTTTCATCTCAAATTTTTTGAAATGTTGACATTAAAAATTATTTAAATTAGATATTTTAAACTAAAAGTTAATTTTTTAATAATATTATAAAAGAAATAAAATGAATAAATTTAAAAAGGTTTTATTACTTATCTTTTAATTTTTTTTCATAAATTTTTGATGGGGTTTATTGTTTTTTCAATAGTATATCTCTTATGATAAATTTATAATTATTTTTTTTAATTTCTAATAAAGTTGTTAATATATTATTATTTTCTAATATCTCAAATACATTTTTTAAATAATTATTAAATATATTATTTTTAATATATTCTAAAAAGCAAGATACAATATCAATATCATATATATTAATATTTTTAAGCACAATTTCAATCATATTTTCTTTTTCTTCTTCTTTTTTTTATTCTGAATTTTTTTCAATTAATTTGAATGTAATTTCAATTATATTATCTTTAACTTTTATATTCTCATTTTTTTCCATTTTCATAAACCATTTTCCCTATATCATAAAATTTTTGTGAATAATGGGTTAATTGATTCTTCATTTTTGAAATAATCTTGCATTTCATTAATATAATCAATAATTGGATAATTATCAATAAATGAAGTTGATGATTGTAATTCAATAAATAATTTATTAATATTTTATTAAATTTTTCATCTATTTCCAAACTATGTTTATAATTCTCTAAAATGATTTTAGTATTATTATATAATAAATCATGAATTATGAGATCATTATTACCATTTAGATTATCTATAAACAATTGGTTAATATCATCATTAATATCAAATAATGAATATATTCTTTTTTCTTTTTTTTTATTAAAATTCCTATTTAACATAATATCTATTGTAATTCCCTTATAATTGAATTCTAGTCACTTTTTTTGAAGGTAGGATTAGAAAGAAGATTTATTATATTAATCTTAATGTAAATATAAATAAGTTTCATCTTAAGAATATGAGAGGATTACACTAGCATTATTTTTATATAGCGTTAGAAATTTTTCAGGGAGGATTACTGGGGAATTTCAGCCTATATTACAGTATAAGTATTATAAATATATAATTATAGTTATATTCCTTGAAATTTTTGAAAATAAAATTACTAACATATTTTATTGCTTTTGAATTAGATATATCAAAATGAATGCATATTTTATAATCTTTTTTTAATTTGTAATTTTCATTTTTAATATTATTTATTGAATTTTTTAAAGCATCTTCACTATTTATCTCAGAAATAATAAAATTCATATCATTATCAAGTCCTTCAACTATATTAGCTATACCAGTAAATGTATATATAATAGAAATTTTATATTTTTTGTTTTCTTCTTTTTTTATATAATCTTTAAAATTATGAAAATCTTTATTTTCTTAATATTTTTTTTTAATTTCATTATTTTCCTGTAGAATAAATATTATATCTTGAGGTAAAATCTTAATAATTTTTTTGGGATTTTTTATTATCAAAATAAGAATCGTTATAATAATCATTATAATATTCTCTCTCTCCTAATTTGTTACTAAAATAATAAACCAATCCTTGAATTTCTTCCTCCCCACAATTAATTAATAAATCTTTAAGGGAATAATTAAACTCTTCTTCATATCTCCTTATAGGCTTTCTAAAATTTATTTCTTCTATTAAACACTTAGATAATTTTTTTAAATTATTATCCAATAATTTATCAAAAGATAAAATCATTTTTTCAAATCTATTTAGAAATACTATATTAACTTCATCTACAAATCTTTTATCAGCCAAAACTATAATTCTAAGTCTATCATTTACTTCAGTTAATTGTTCATTAAAATTATCTTCTAACCAAATTCTTGCATATTTTTTTTCATCTTTAATTATATAATTCAAATTATATAAATCAAATAGAAAAGGATGAATGTGATTTAAATTTTCAAATATAATTAAGCAATCTTCTTTTGCATTTTCTTGAAAATGATTTAATAACTGAAATCTAAATTCTTTATTATCATCACCAATAAAACGACTTCCATCATATATTATTATGTCTTTAAATGGATTTTGTTGCTTAATATATAGTGGTAAAATATATTAATCAAATATCTATTTATTTATATCAATAAAAATCTGGAATTAATATTATTGATATTATCATTAATACAATTATTTAAATTATATTTCATAATATTCTCTTTTTTTATTATTAATCTACTTTTTGGGTTTTCTTTTCTTAATTCTAAATTATATGTTTTTTTGAATAAATAAACTGAATTTAATTTATTTATATTTGGACCACTATAATCCATAATAATATCTTTAATTAATTGAATATTTTCTCTTATATCATCTAATTTTAAATAGAAATCTAAATCAATCTCATAATCTATTCCATCAAAATTTCTCTCAATATATTTTTCAATTATTTGTAATTTATCATTTTCATCATATTTTTAATGAATTACTTAATCCAGGCAAAGCAAGAAAAATTTAATTTGAATCTATTAAGCAAACAAAAGAATTTAAATACATATTTAAAAAAGAGAATAAAATTAGGAGAGATTTTCATGGAAATCTTGATTTTTATAATTTAATAAAAGGAATAGCAATAGGATTTGGATCATTGAATTATGATAAAGATTTAATAATATCTAATATTTGCTTATAATTAAAATAAGTCCGAGAAAGAATTTCAAAAATTTTATCTGTTTTTAACTTTTGAGAAATACTTTCTATTATATTATATGAAGTTTGGATTAATTCATCTAGTCTTTCATCTAAATCTGGAGTAGGTAAAATTAAGGTTCTGTTAACTTTTGAGGCATCTAATAAATAATTACTTATTCCGACAAAGCTAATACCTTCATCTTTTCTTGAAAATTCAAGCTTAGAATCTAATTCTTTAAGTTTAATTACTTTTAGTATTATTAACTAATTCTAAATTATTAAATAAAATCATTGATATAGTCAATTCTAGTTTATTTTTTTTATAATACCCTAAACTTCATTGCAAATCCCCTATTAAATCAAAAATTTTAACAATGTTTGGAGGGGGAATTAAGAAGTAAATAGAAATGATTTAAATAATATATGATAATTAACATACTATCCTAAGCCTCAAAGTAAATCCCCCTTGATGAGCATTTTTTTACCAAAATTTTTAAGAGAGAGATTAAGAAGAAAAAAAATTAGGGGATTTTAGGGTTTTAGAATAGAAAGAGAATTTGAATTGTTATTACTCAAAATTTTTTGGTGAGGGGGAAATAAAGAGAGGGGATATAAGGAGAGGTTTACTGTTATTTAAGATTTTTTTTCATGGGGAAATTAATAAATAAAAATAGAATTGGAATTTTTCAAAATATTCAGTGGGGAGGAGGAATTAAGAGGGGGGATTTATGGTGAGGTTTTAGGTAATTTAATTTATTTTTGGCTTTATCAAATAAATTTTCTACATCTATAAGTTTAGTTGATTCTGAACCTTGAAAATATGTTTGAGTTATTTTTGGGAATTTTTTAAAAAATTTATTTTTAGAGTAAATACTTTTCATAGAATTATATATCAATTGAGCACTTAAACTTTTACCACTACCAGGTTTTCCTATAATAATCAATGGTATTTTTGTTATTAATGATAAAAATATTAAAAAAACATTTTCTTTTAATAAAGTATTTTTGCCTATACCTTTATCTAATTCTACTTTATTTAATATATATTCTTGTTCAATTCTAAGAAAATCACTCAAATTATTTATTTTTTCTTCAGGTCTAATGATTATTTCATATTTTAAATCTTGATTTTTTATTTCATCCATTAATTTACTACCTTTTTCATCTATATTTCCCAAGTTATTTATTAATTTTAATAATATATTTTTTTAATTCACATTCAAAATTCAATCTCATTTCCAGGTTTGTTAATCTAATATAATAACATATATAAATTGAGCATATAATGCTCCTTAATTTATTATTTTTTTTATTATTATATCTATTTTCATTTTCATTTTTAATAATAAAATATTTTTGAAAAAATTTCATGCATTTTGAAAACCTTACTATTTCTCTTAATGAAACGATTGAAGGGTCATAAATTTTTCTTAAATATTTATGACATTAATAACTTTTCTATCATACAATATATATATATTTTCTCATTATCATCATCAATTCTACCAAAACTAAAAACATAATATAATAAAGATTGTGGAAGAGGTTGAATTAAATATACTAAATCTTTATCATTATTTTCTGATATATTTATTCCACATTTTTCTTTATTTCCCTTTCTTCTTCTATATGGATTACAGGCTCCTATTAATCTTATATTATCACGATGTCTATTTCCATTGTAAGTTCTATTAATAAATATTTCTTTTAAAAGTGATAAAGACAAACAAGTATTCATTTTATCAAAAAATACCCATAAAACTTCATCTTTTTTCTCATTTACTTTATTATCTATATTTTCCATTAATTCACATAATTTTTCTTCAGTAATTCCTTGATGTATATTAATTATTTCAACATTTGTTTTCCCATTATTTAAAATTTGATTTAATTTAATAATTAAAGCCTTTTTATCACAGCCAGTTTCTCCCATTAAAATTACTGGAATATTTGCTTTTATTCTATAAAATAATAAAACCATTTTTTTAAAATTATCATTTGTTATTACATAATTATTATCTTCTATTATAGATAATAAAGATTTATATATAATTCCATTTTTTTCTACTTCTTCTTCAACTTCATTAGGAATCTCTAAAACTTCTTTTAAACTTTTCAAATAATCTTTTGAATTTTTTGATGGAATACAACAAAAAATGAAATAATATCCCTCTCAGCAGTGAAAAAATACATTTTAGGAGGTAGGTTATTATTTCAATGGTTTAAGGTATATAATTTTTCATAATTTATTTTTTCTTTAATTCTAAAAATTAGTGAATTTAGAAATATCAAATCAGCCAAGTCATTCTCATATATTTCTGATAATATATCAATAGAATCTTTTCCATTTTTATCAATTTCATCAAATCCAATTAATAACCTGACAAATCCCCCATATATAAAAGGTTTTATACTTTTAGAAAAATCCTCAATACACTGCTCTGTTATATCTTTTTTATCATTTGTAAAAGTTAATTTAGTTTTATTTTTACTAAATTTTGATATAAAAAGTTTAATAAATATATTGATTTGATGATAAGTACATTTCTTAATACCTAGTTTTTTTGACCTTTTATGTTCTTATATATTCCCATTATGGATTATTTTCATTCATTACTTCTTTCTGATTGATAGCATAAAGGGTTAAAATATTTTGAAGCAAATTTTTGTATACCATCATTTGAATTAATTTCTAATATTGTATTAAATATATTAATCATTTCTTTTTGATAGTTAAATGATGGCATATTTTTTATAGAAATATTTTCTTTTTTAAATATATTTAATATATCAAATTTTGATAAATAATTATCAAAGCAGTTTGGTATTTCAATATAAATAGAAATATCTTTTGGAATATAAAAAATACTTTCATTGTTTATATAGAATTTAGTAATAAAAAAAGAAAAAAAATTCATTTATTATAGATATTTCTTCATTTTTATTTAAATCTAAATGAATAGCTATATCTTTATAATTTTCTTCAGTTTCATATTTTATTTTATTTAATACTTTATGTTATCAATCAGGAAGAGGTAATAATTGAAAATTTTCCATAATGAGAATATATTGGAACATAAAAGGTTAATAAATTTTTTAATTTATTAAAAATAATATCTTTGGATAATATTCCTACTAAAGGAAAATAAAAATATTTTTTATTTTCATCCCTTATTATTTTTCTTATTTTTCCTGATTTCCCT
>JAJJLC010017589.1:0-17511 GCA_023806825.1 Ophryoscolex caudatus
CTGTTTTTTATGACTTTTTTGAGTGACGGATACCTCGATCTTTTACGGTAATTGAAATGAAAAATATAAAACAATAAAGTAACGAATAAATATTAAATATATTTAAAAAATACAATTTTAAAATAATAATAGAACATATTAAAAATTTTCCAATTTGATTTTATCATTATATTAATCAATATAAAATATTTTTTATTTTATTAAATTAAAATTATAATTTTTTTTATGAATTAACACCATAAATCTTTTTAATTTCATCAGGGAACAAAAAACTTTTTTTCTTACTTTTATTTTCATTTAAATTATCTAAATTAAGCACTGAACTAAGATTGACATATGGAGGAAATTCAAATCCAAATGATTTACATAATTTAGTTACATCAATATCATCCAAATTAAAAACTTGTTTGTTACTCCTTGAAGCATAATCAAATAAAAAATCTCTATAAGCATCAAAAGCTGAAACCAATACATTATGCTCTTTTGTATTTACCATTTTTTCAACTTTTTGTTGATCTTTATCAATTTGACCTAAATTTAAATTAAATTCAATAATATCATATTCTTTTTTTTCATTTAATATATTAATTTCAGAAGGCATTAATACCATAAAACTTTTTATATCATTTATATTAGAAAAATCATCCAAATTATTTATTTCTAAATTTTTTTCAAAAGTATTTAAATCTAAAGGGCAATCATAAAATAAAACCCAATCACATAAAGGTAAATTTAATCTCATTTTTGTTAAATCAGTACATAATAAAATACCTTTTTTATTTTTTGAAAATTCATTTATTATGGATTGATTTATTTTTATACTTCTGTTTGAATTTGAATATATTGATTCAGTTTGAATATGATATAAATTTAAAAGAGAGCTATAAAAAATTATTTCTTTTGTTGTAGAGAAAAAAACTATTATTTTTTTTTGGATATTTTTCCTTAAGAAAGTTAATAAAAATAAAAATTTTTTTGATGGGTCTAAAATAATATAACCTCTTTTTGTTATAACAGGTTTAGATGATTTTTGTTTTGATTTTGGATTATTTCT
The DNA here is from genome assembly GCA_023806825.1 of Ophryoscolex caudatus. Taxonomy (NCBI): domain Eukaryota; phylum Ciliophora; class Litostomatea; order Entodiniomorphida; family Ophryoscolecidae; genus Ophryoscolex; species Ophryoscolex caudatus. The sequence goes on from JAJJLC010017589.1 coordinate 1,055, forward strand.
ATTTTTTATATTTTCTTTTATTATTATAGAATTAAATTTTCTTTCAGTTAAGTCTATTAATTCACTTATATCTGGTTGAATTATATTATTATCTTCATCTTCTTCATCTTCTTCTTCATCCTCATTTTCCTCATATTGACAATAAAAAATAAAATTAACATTTTCATTTATACTTTTTTTATTTTGTTTTTTAGATATTTTAATATTATTAAATCCAAAAATTTCAATTATATCTTTTAGCTCTTTAATATATCCATTTTTCTCCATATTTTCTATGCCATCAAATACAATAGTTGAAATATCTTTATTTAAAATTAATTTTTTCCCTTTATCATTTTTCATATACTCAACTATTCTTTGTGGAGTAGAAATAATTAATTTCACATTATTATCCAATAATTTTATATATTCTTTTTTTCTATTGGCTCCCCCTATACATACTCCTACCTTTTTCCCATCCACATCTTTCATTAATTCTTTACTCATTGAATATAATTCCTGTGCTCTATCTTTTATTCCTGTAATAATTATATATCTTTCTTTTTTATCATTTTTTTCATTTTCTAATATTTTATGAATTATTGGTAATAAAAATGATAACATTTTTCCTGAACCTTTTGCTGATTTACAAATTATATTTTGATTATTTTTAAAAAGTATTTCTTGAATCATTCTATTTTGGACATTAGTTAATGATTTATATCCCAATTGTTTTAATACTTCTTGAATAGAGGAATTTATTAATGAAAAAGAATCTTTATTTTGCTCTTTTTTTATTTTATTAGAACCTTCTTTACTTTCTTTAGGCTGTTCTTCTTTTCTTATTTTTTTTTGGATTTTTTGTTTTGAAGAATTTTTATTTTTCATTTTTTTAGTTTGTTCCTCTAATAGATAAATAAATAATTTTTATTTTTTATTTTATATTAAATTACCTTAAAATTTATCTTCTTCATCACCTCTTTTCTTAATTTTTAATTTTCTTTTTTTTTAAAATAAACCCTTTAGAAATTTTCATTTTAATCAACAAAAAGAGGATTATGACTAGTTTATTATAATTAAACCCTTATAGTGTCCTTAGAGAGTCTAAAATATTATTAATTAAATATGGTTCCAATCATTCTCAATATGAAAGAAATAATATAATTTTTTTACTAAATCATATATATTTTTATTGACTATAATTTAAATAAAAACAAAGATTATTAAATAATATAATGTTATAATTAAAAATTTCATAAATTAAAATAATTAATTAAATTTAATTTTTCTCACCTTTGTTTATTCTTATTTTTAATTATTCTTAATTTATACATTTGATTAATTTATTTAATTATATTTCATTTATTTTCATAAAAATAATCTAAGATTTATTTATTATTTTTATTTATTAATATTTTCTAAATATGCTTTTTTAACCAATTAATATTATAATTTTAATAATTAATCAATTGTTTAATTATTATAATTTATATAATAAATGAATAAATTATTCTTTTATTTATATTATCTAATAATTTTTTTCTTATAATTTTATATTTATATATATTTAATTTAAAATTAAATTTTTTTAAAATTGTTAATTTATAAAATGAGCTTTGAAAATTTTGAAGAATATTTTACAAGTAAAGTTAAAATAAATGATGATACTATATTTAAAGAAAAAATAGAATCATTATTATCTAATGATAATAGTAAAAAAGAACAAGAAAAAAAAGAAAAAGAAGAAAAAGAAAAAATATATAATCAAAGATTAAAAGATGAATCTAATGAAAAAAAAATTGATTTTATATTAAGTGATGAAATATCTTTTGAACAATTTAAAACAAAAAATAATGATATAAATACAACAAAGGAATATAAAGAAGAAGAAGATTTTGATGATATATTATTTAATAAAGTAAAAATTAATAAAGATAATATATCTAAAGAAGTAAGTAGTAATATAACTAATACAGAGAATCTCATTAATCATTGAGATTATTATAGAAGAAAATAAAAATTTTTTATTATTATTAAATCAACTTCTTTCTATTCTAAATAAATAAGAAAAAGATTTAATCATGAAAAAGAAAATGAAAATAAAGATATAGAATTAAAGACTTATCTTTCACAATATATTATAGGGATAAAGGTTGTAAAATCTAAGAGTTAAATAAATTAGAAGAAGACATAAAGAATAATAATCCACTTCTATATAATTGGGAAAAAATAAAGAAATATAAAGAAGTAAAAGATTTACAAAATGATCTTGAGAAAGATGAATGTTTAAAAGAAATAAATTTAAAGAGCCAAAATTTAAATAATAATAATTCAAATAAATCAAATGAAAAAAAAGATATAATTAAATTTAATAATAATATTAATAATATAAAAATTACTAAAAAGAAGAATAGCAATAATAATATAAGTAATAATATACAAAAAAATAATATAAGCCAAGATACCAGTATAAATAAGGAAGAAGAAACACAGAGAAATATACCTAAAAATAATAATAATAAAAGTAAATATGAGGATGATGAAGAAGATTTAATAATGTCAATAATTCAACACCCAATTCAATCATGCCAAAAGACAAAGTTAAATAATAACAAAAATAAAACAATTAATAGTAGTCAAATCAAAGGAGAATATGAAAATAATGATAAAGATAAAGAAAATTTTAATAATAATAAATTAAATTTTAAAAATAATAACATAAGAAATATGACTAATACAAATAAAAATCTAAATATTAATAAAAATAAAGGAAGCAATGATTATTTATTAACTATTTTTAAAAAAGAAAAAGAAATAAAAAATAAATTACAAAATATATTATTGAACAATCCAAGTGTTTCCCAAAATGATTTTTTTTCAAATGATTTTGACAAAAATAAATTTTATAACTATAATTCAAATTCAAAATTTTTAACTATGGCTAAAGAAATACTTCTTAATAAGTTAACTCCAGGGGAAAAAAATTATTTGACTGAAATTGAGGAAGAGATAAATGTGGTTAAAAAGAGAATATCTGATTTACTTATTGAAAAAAGTAAATATAATAAAATTATTTCAGAGAAAAAAAAAGAATTAAATGATTTTGAATTGAAAAAAAATAGAGATGAGTTTGAGTATGAACGTGAGTTAATCAATGATTTGAGAAGCATAGTAAATAAATTTAAAATTGAAGTATATAAAAAAGAATTAGAATTAAATAAACGGAATATTAATAACAATAATAATGATGATAATGATAATAATAAAGAAATTGAAGAATTAAAAAAGGAGTATAAAATAATGAAAAATAAATTAAATTTAATGATTAAGAACAATGAGAAAAATATTATTGAAATTCAAAAAAAAATAATGATAAAAAAATATGAGAATGAAAAAATGAGTGAAAAAATTGATTCATATGAGCAAGATGAAAGGATTGAAAAACTAGATAAAGATTTTCCAAAAAGTGAAGGTGAAAAATTACTTAAAAAAGAAAAAAAAATAAAATTGGTAGAAGATGAAGATGATAATGATATAATTATAAGTAATAATTATACATCAAATAATATAATTAAAACAAGTAGTAAATCAAATCATATAAATGAATTAGATTTTGAATTTCCAGAAAAATATTTTGATGAAAATAATGAAAATGATAAAATAATTAAGCATCAATTTGAATTGGATAACAAAATTATAAAAATATTCAATAGTGGAAGGAAAGAAATAATATTTCCAAATGATACTAAAAAAGAAATATTTCCAGATGGGTATACACTGGTCACTTATTCTAATGGAGATATAAAGGAAACTATACCTAATTTTAAGGAAATATATTATTATAAAAAAGATGAAGTTAATCAAATTATTTTTGCAGATGGAAGTAAATATATTAAATACTTGAAAACTGGAATTGTAATTTCTAATGGAAATCAAGTGAATTAAAATTGAATTAATAATATTTTAATTCAATAAAAAAATAAATTTAATTAATTATACTTTATTTTATATAATAAGATATGATTAGATAATAAAGGATTATTCTTGATTTATAATTAATAATTATAAAATTAAGCCTATACTTATTATAGTAATTTTTTAATTTGTTCATTTAGAAAATATATAAAATAATATTAATTATTATCTTATTCTTGGGAATTTAAAATCTTCTATATTTAAGTTCCCCTCTTAATGACTTGAATTTTTTGGATTTGAGATTCATATTAGAAAGATTTAAAATTTTAATTAAGGCAATCTTAACTAAAAATAATTCTATTTAATTAAATTTTTTATTTATTTAATTTTAATATTATATAAATATTTCAACAATAATTTTTCTAAATAATCAATCATTATATTTAAAAATTAAATTTATTTGAATATATTATAAAGTTGAATTTAAAAATAAACTTTATATATAACTAAATTTACTAAATTATTAATTTTAGGATTTGATGGTCCTCTTTTTAACAATTTAAAGTTGGTGTTTAATTCTTAAGAGTAAGATATTTTATTTTTAAATTAATTTAATAAATATTTTTATTATTATTTATTTTAAAATTATTGATATAGTGAGGGAAATGAAAAATGGGACAAATTAACCATACTATATTAAAAAAAAATAAATATGGGGATTAAGTATGTGCTATTGCTCAAGCCTATAGATAATCTCTCTAGCTAATTTAATATACCTCATATTTACTCCAATCTCAAATATTTTTTTAAATTTTTAAAATTTCTAAAAAATATTCTATGAAATTAGGAAATGTTTTTTTATCTATTTTTTCAAAAATTTTGATTTTTGAATATCTTTTAAAATAGGAATGGAATTTTAATTTTTTTTGCATTTCTTTGAATTATGGCATGTATTTGATATCTGTGTTCCCAACCTGTTCCAATATTCATCCTGGTCTTCAAGAAATTATGTCCAAAAAAAAGCCATTTTTGGAAAAAAATCCTATTCATTTTTGAAAAGTAATTTCAATTTCTAGGGGTTTGAATACCAATCCTCAGATTTCTAGTGAGACTTTGATAAATTTTCCCAAATGATGAAAATATCATCCTAATCTATATGCTTTAGGGCTAGTTATTGAGAAAAATACTAAAAAAAATGGAGACCTATAAATTTTTAATTAATGAACAATTACGAGAAATCTAAATCCTTGAACAACTAGAAGGTTGTCTAATATGATAGAGGGATATTCCCTCTTTGATATAATAATAAGGTTTCATATGGTTATCTTGGCACTTTTTCCAAGAAAATGGAAAAAAGAGCCAAAAAAATGGCATTTTCAATTTCCTTTCTCAAAAAATTTCTATATTATTTGAACCAAGATTTCACACCTTTTATAAACTTCACTAGTTTTTAGAAACTTGGATATTGTTTGTTGGCATATAATTTTTTCCTATTTCCTCATATTATTTTTTTCTAAATACCCATGCCAAAAGACTGAAAATGGAAGAAAAAAAAAAGGAAATTGAAAAATTTAATAAATTCAAAAAATAAAAATAAATATCTTTTATTTAACAAAATCCCCCAATCCCCTATTTGAAAAAAAATAATATATAATTTATTTATGGTGGAAGAGGAATATTTGATGGATTTTCTTTATCAGAAAGTATAAATGAATTAAAAAATGAAATAAAGAAATTTTATAAAGAGTATTCACTTATAAATCAAAATTTAAGTAATTTTTATCTTTTTATGAATATCTACTTAGAAAAAAAGGAAAAAAAAGGGAAAAAGAAATTATGAAAAAAAGAACCATCAGAGAAGAAAAAGAAATTGAAATAAGCAAATTATTCAAGAAAAATCATATAAAAACAGATGAAAATAAATTAAGGGAAGTCCTTGAGCATAATTTAAGATGGGAAAAAGAAAAATAAATTAGAGGTAAGGAAGATAAAAGGGAAAAATCAATACAAAAAAAGGAAAATGAAATGATTGAGAAAATAACTCAGGAAATAAAAGAACAAAAAGTCCTATTAAAAGAGCAAAGGAGACAATAAGAATAATTAGAAAGAGAATACATTAGAAGAAAAAGAGCACAAATGAAAGAGGAAGAAGAAAAAGGTAATATTATTACTCCAAATCTCATCAGCATCAAATTAAGTCAAGATTTACCAAATGGTAAAAAATCTTTCAGTATATGTTTAATTGATATGAAAATTAATGATACAATAATAAAATTACCTTCAATTCATTCTTTTCATGAAAAGTGCATCATTGTATGGCTCAAAAGTAAATCAACTTACCCTTTATACAAAGAAAAGGTAAATAAATAGTTATATATATTAATTTATTTTATTAAGAAGATTAAAAAAAATAAATTTTTCAAAAGAATGGGATTGGGGATTGACTGGGGATTATGGTGTAGAAGATAACTAGGGTTCCAGTGCCTCCAATCCCCACATTCCTAATCTCCATATTTATTTTGATTTAATTACATATTTTTTGAATGTCCCATTTTTCATTTCCCTGTCTATATAATTTAAAAATACATTTTTGTTTTGAACTATAGATAAATAATAATATTGTTTAAATTAAAATATTTGAATATTCTATTTATTCATTTTAATTAAAAATAATAATAATAAAATAATAAGTAAAAAAAATTGATTTAATATTGTTAAATAAAATAACTTCCTTTTTTTCTATAATAAATTCTATTCATTTTATTTTTAAATAAATATTTTATTATTTTTTTTATATTATTCATTTACCATATAGAAAAAAATTTTTTTAATTTTATTAAATCAGTTCCTTTTATTTTTAGTGTTAGAGACAAAAGGTTATAAATTATAAAATTAAATAATAAAGCTATTATATAATTTTTTGAAAATATTTAAGAAAAATAAAAATGAATAAAATTAATAAAATAAATAATTTTACTATTATCCATATATCTTTCAAAAAAATTATTTTAATATATTTTATTTATTTTAAGTATTTATTACCACTAATTTGTACTAAATCTTTAAAGAATTAATCTTATAATTATCTTGTTAAATTAATAATGAATTTCTCAAAAGATTAATAAAAATAATATACCTTAAATGACTTATTCTTACCACCCATATCTAGCCTCTCTAATTTTTTAAAAATTTTATCTCTATTCTAAGTATATAAAATAAAATAATTGAAATATCTATCCCCTTTTTTTATAAAAACTCTGTTCTGAGGGGGGTTAGACTAAGTTAATAAAGTAATTATTTTTGATTAGTTTTTTTAATTATTTATTTTTTATATATTTTAAAGTCTATTATATACCGTAATGGATAATGATATCTAACTACATTTGTACTTAAACAAAATTTTCAATTTTTAATTATCCATGATTAAAAAATTTTTAAACGACCAAAGCATTAAAAAACATATAAATTAAATTTCTCTTAAGGGCTTTCCTTATCTCACCTTAATAATTGATTTTAGATTTCACTATATAGTACAGTATTAATAGACCTTATTTTTTAAATCAAATCTATTATGCAAAAAAAAATCAAAATTTAAATCTTTATCTTATTATATTAGTTAGAAATTAATTAAATTAAAATTAAATAAAACAAGTTTCTTTTTTATAAAAAGAAATAAAAGTTAATAAACATTTGTTCCTCAAATATATAATAGATTTCTAAAAATTAAAATATATTACAATTTTTTAATCTTTCCAAATTTCCATGGCTTTTAATCGTTTCCTCATTGATATTATCATCATCAGTATTTATTTTTCCTTCCAATTTTTCCAAATTTGAATTAACTTTAAGACTATTAGAGTAATGGTGAAGAACTTTTCTTTCTTTTTTATCTTCATTTTGTATTTTATCTAGTATTTCATTGGGATGAATCATAAACATTTTTTTGCTTTTACTTTTTAAAATAGAATTAAATTCATTACTATTAGATTCAATATTTTTATAATCTTCATCATTGAATATATTCTCATTTTCAACATCATTTAAATTGATATCTTTTTTATCTTCTATCTTATTTTCCCTATTTCCATTATTACTGTTTAAATCACCAATATCTATATCGCTGCTTATAAAAGACTTAGTTAAATTTATTAGTCTTTCACAAAATTCTTCTTCAATATTTGATACAAATAAAGAATTATTACTCCCAACTGATGAATTATTATTTATAAATAAATCGTTATTTGGATTAGTATCATTTATGTTATTTAAATCATTGGTTTCCTGATTTGTAGTACTTGTAATATTATTACTTAATTGATTTATTTGCTCTAATAATTGAGTGATAAAATTAAAAAATAATATATAAATTTTTTTTCTCATATAAGATTCCTTATTTATTATTTCAATATTTTGCTTTGTTGTAATTCTATTATTTTTATTTTCTTTTCCATATATTTTTTCTTTTTCATTATTTAATATTTTTTCTATTTCACCTTGTGTTATTTTAACAATATCAGTAATGTCTCTTTCTAATTCTATTATTTTATTCATATTATTATTTATTAATTCTTCACATTTTGAAGTATCAATAGGAGTTAAAGCAATTAAAAAATCTAATAATCTCTGAGTACCAATACTATTTTCATTTTTATTCCTTTCTTTTTTTATATTTTTAGATTTATAATATACAACTTCTTTCTTTTTCTTTTTCTCATTAATATTATCTTTATCTTTATTTTTTAAAAAGGGATTCTTTTTTGATTCATTAATTCCAGAATTTTTTTTAATAATTTTACACTTCTTTTTTTCTTCTATAATATCCAATTTTGTTGAGGTTTTTTGTTTAATGATACCACCAGTTTTTGTCAATTTTTTATCGTTGTTTATTTTATCATGATAATTTGAAGGATTATGAATATTTTTACTTTTTTTTTCTTTTTCTTTCTCTTTTCCGTTATTATTTTGTTTATCATTATCTATATTATTATTGATTTTATTAAATTTATTTTGGTTGTTAGTGCTTATTTTTTGTTCTATCGTTTTTACTCTATGTATATTTGTATTACTGCTGTTATTTGATATTATTTTACTATTCCTATTTTTTGATATTAATTTTTTATCAATTGTGGTTGAACTAATATTTTTATTATTAGTGACTTTACATTTTTTAGATTCTTTATTTTGCATTTATAATTATGAATTATAATTTTCATAATTTATTAATATTTTTATGTTTTTTCTTTTTATATAAATTATTACATAAAATTTAAATTGATAATATTTTATTAATTTTTAACTGTTCTTATTTATATGGAAATTATTTTTTATTTTCAATTTTTATGAACAGTCTAATTAATTACCCTATTCCAAGAGATAATGTATTATTTTCCCCTCTGGGAGTAAAAATTTTATTTGAGGAGGGATTGTATTAAATTAAAAATTTTTAAAATTTGAGAATTTTTAAAGGGGTTTTATTTCATTGGGGAACTATTTAATTTTATTAGGATTTATTAAAAAAAATTTTATATGATAAAAATAAACCCTTAAATTGAATGTCATTCTTAATCCTCAAAATATATGGGAAAACAAAATATATATTCCTAAATTGTATTTCCAGAGAAAAATGTCTAATTTTTCTATATGAAAAAACTCTTTCCTATTAAACCGATAATTCAATGGCTATATTAATTATAAATTTTAAGTAATTTTAGATATAACTCTTAAATTTAGTTTTTAATAATTCAAATAATAAAAAATTTAAATATAAAAAATTATCAATATAAATATCTTAATAGTTCATCATTTTTAATAAAGCTCCCTAAGATTTTTCTCATTGATTAAATTAATCCTCATATGAGCATCTATTTATATAAATAAATTTAAATATTAAAAGATTATTATATATTAATTATTATTATAATATTTCTTCCCATTTTTATTTTTTATTATATAATGTGTTTGGGTTATTTTAGAAATTATGATATTTATAAAAAAATTTAAAAAATTATTTATTTTTATTAAACTTTTATTTATAAAAAAGAACCTTTTTTTTTATATAAAATAAAATGCTATAATATAAATAAATTAAATTTAAGCATTATCTATACTAAAAAATTTAAAAAAATTAAATTTATTAAATAAGTAATGGAGAACTATATTATTCTTGAAATGATAGGAGAGGGTGCCTTTGGTAAAGTTTATAAAGGCCAAAGAAAATGCACAAATCAAATAGTAGCTATAAAGAAAATTGTAAAAAAAGGAAAAAAAGAAAAAGAGCTTAAAAATTTAAGACAAGAAATAGATATCCTTCATCGTTTATATCATGAAAATATTATCCAATGTCTTGATTCCTTTGAAACCAATTCAGAATTTTGTTTAGTTACAGAACTCGCAACAGGTCAATTATATGAAATTGTCCAAGAAGATAAAAAATTGCCTGAAAAACAAATAAAAGAAATTGCTCTACAATTAACTTCAGCTTTATTTTATTTGCACAATAATAATATTATTCACAGAGATATAAAGCCTCAAAATGTTTTAATAAGTGCTTCTGGAATAATAAAAATATGTGACTTTGGATTCGCCAGAGCAATAGATAATAAAACTATGATTACTTCAATCAAAGGAACTCCATTATATATGGCTCCAGAATTATTAAAAGAATATCCTTATAATAAAAAAGCTGATTTATGGTCTTTAGGAGTTATCTTGTATGAATTGTATGTTGGCCAACCTCCTTTTTATACAAATAATTTTCAAACTTTATTACATAAAATAGCAAAAGAAGAAATTAGATACCCAGATTCTATGAGTTCTGAATTTAAAGATTTTTTGAAAGGCTTATTAGTTAAAAATCCAAAAGATAGATGGGATTGGCCAAAAATTTTGGCTCATCCTTTTTTAAAAGAGACAGAAATTGAAAAAAAATTACATAAAGAAAGAGAAGAGAATTATCATAAATGGATCCTAAGGATAAAAAATGACAAAATTTTTAATTTATTTGAAAGTGAAAGCTTTTTGGCCAAATTTGCTAATGATATAGAAGTTGAAAATAATACAAAAGATTTTTCATCTTTTGATACTATAAATGAAAAACAATCATCTAATTCTACAACTAGTAAAAGAACATCAACTACAATGACTCATACACAAACTGGAGAAGATTTCTGGTCTGTAATAGAAACTAAATCAAATACAGATGAAGGGGCAACATCTTTAAGAAAAGATCCTTCTTTTGCTGAAAAAGTTTATAGTACTTTAAAAGGAATAATTAAAGATGAACAAATAGTAGATAAAAAAATGGCTTTGATGATTATTAATATTTTATATAATATTTTAACTAAGGGAAAATTTGATACACAAAATATTGATATTACTAAAAATCAAAATATTTTAACTACAGCTATAAATATGTTTAGAATAACTCAAGAAGATAATAATCAAAATCAATTATTAAATGGGATTATTAAAGTAATAGGATTATTTATTAAATTTTATTGCTTTTTTTCTGGTGGTATAGATTTAAGTATATGTAGTGGATTTTTGAGATATGTTCCAAATGTATTAAATGTAAAAGGAAGGCCATCTAATTTATATATAAATATGCTAAAAGCTGTTGGTTTGATGATTACAGCTGCTAATATTTCACCTAAAAGATCTTTACTTTTTTATAAAAGTATTATTGATTTTAATATTGTTAATGTTTTATTTAAAGTTTCTAAAAATTATGGCAATCAACCCTATATTTTGACTAAAAGTTGTTTGGAATGTTTAGGAATTTTAATCTATTTAAATTAATATATTTAATTATATATAAGTAATATTTATGACTAATTTAAATAGATTAATTCATCCAATTAACCTTTATTTCTTTTTTTAAAATTTTTCTAAAATTTAAATGACAAAATTTAATAAAATAATATAATAAAAAATAATTTAAAATTTTAGAAAAATATAAATGTTAACACTTTTCCTTATAAAAAAATCTTATAATATATATAAGAATAGAGCCTAATGGAGAAATTCATTCTTTCCCATTTTTAAAAAATGAATCGATTGAACAAAGATTTGAAGGATATAATGAAGTGAAAACTGCATTTTCATATATTGATTTATTAAAAAAACACTTTTTTACTATATGTAAAACAGAAAATATATTTGATATATTGCCAAAATTATATGATTTGGAAAATGAAATAGGTCTTAAAAATACTATTTTAAAATTAATTCTACAATTATTCCGTTATAATAGTGAAGAAATGACACAATATTTCTTAAACAAAAATAGCCCATACCCAAATTTAATTAATAAGGTTGTTAATTGTGATGATGTTGAAAGAAAACCACTTACTCAGATTGGTCTTTTAATTCTTATAGAAATAGTAAAATATTGCAATAAACAAAATATAAATATAAATGATTTAGGTTATGATATTCAACAGGCCTTATCATACATTAATAAAACCTTCCAAACGGATATTACTATATTATGCCTATCCTTTGGTTTATTAGCAGAATGTTTATCATCAAATTCAAATTATTATATTTTTGATGCAAAAATTTTGAGAAAAATAAAAGAAATGATAAGAAATTCAAGAGGTCGTGGAAGAGATGAAAACAAGAAGTTAGAAGGAACTCAATTTGGTTATTTAAATACTGCTATATTAGATTATTTATTATTTTATTTGGAAAAAATTCTAATAACTATGCAACAAAAAGAAAGATATAAAACTGAAATAATGAATGCTATAAAAGAGACTCAATTTGAAGATGCTTTAGTAGAAATAATATCTAATTTTTCTCATAGAAATGATATAAGCCAAAGAGGAATAAGCAGTTCTCTAAACATAATAAATCAATTAATTTTGATGGATTATAAAATGATATTAAGAAAAGTTTTGAGAGAGCATTGTATGAAGCAATTAATTATATTTATTAAAAGAAAACAATATCTAGCAATAAAAGAATGGCCTGGATATCCCATTAAAGAAGGGAATAAGATAGCAAATTCCATATTTATTAATACTTTAAAAATAATGAAAATAGCTGGGGATTTAAATGGCTTGACAGAAAATATAATAAGTGGAGATTTCTTTTCTAATTTAAAAAATTCATTTGAAATATTATCTAAAGAAAATTATAAAATAGTTATGAATATTTTAAATTCATTAATTTCTAGTCGTCATGATGGAACTGTGTCCACAGCATGCTTTGATTATTTCAGTAAACAACAAAATTTGAAGTTTATTGATACATATAATATGTTAAAAGATACAGATAATAAAGAATTAGTTATTGAAGTCTTAATATTTTTATCTTCATTATGTAGAAAATCTAAGGATGTATATCAAACAGTTAATCAATTAAATATTTTACCTGACCTTAAAAATTTGTTAGAATCTAATGAAAGTGGATTTAAAAGTAGAGTATGTAATTTATTAGGAAATATGTGCCGACATAATGATTTCTTTTATCAACAAATTAAATCAAGTGGTATTTTACCTCCTTTATTAAAATGTTGTAATGACAGTGATAAAGCAACAAGAAAATTTGCCTGTTTTGCCATAGGAAATGCTGCTTTTCTTAATGATAGTTTATATGAATCATTTCGGCCTATTATTCCTAGAATGGTAGAGTTATTAAAAGATCCTGAAGACAATACTAGGGCAAATAGTGCAGGAGCCTTAGGTAATTTTGTAAGATGTGGAGAGCAACTAGCAGGTGATTTAGTTAAATACAAAGCTCATGAAGCTTTATTAAATTTGGCAGAAACTCAAGATTCTCCTCAAATACAAGTAATAAGAGTTGCACTTTTTGCATTAGGAAATTTTTGTAACAATTCTATGATAAAAGCAGAATTAGAAAAAATCAATTTTAGACAAAGAATAGAAATGCTTAGGAGCAAATTTTCGAATGATAAACAATTACTTGAACATATTGAAAGAATTAGGAAAAAATTAAATAATTAAATATAATAAATAAAAATTCTAAAAATTAATTTCTTGAAATAATTAATTAATAATTCATTAAATTTATATTTTAAATTTATTTAAAAAAAATAATTTCATAATAAAAAATTTATATATATAAATATATTTTTTCAATAATAATAAAATATTTTTTTAAGATTCAAATAAGATTTGAACTTAAAAAAGTGAGCAAAATTTAATTTAAATTAAAAAAAAAAATTTTTTTAAATTAAAAAAAAAAATTACACTTTTTTTCAAATTCAAAGGAAAAAGAATTTTAAGTATATATAAAGTTAACCCACTATAAAGAACATATAGTGCATAAATTAAAAATTAAAAAAATAAATAATTAAAATTTTTTTATAATTTTTGAAGTTATATTTTAATTAATTTTTTTGTTTATTCTTTATTATTTTTTTTTGTTGATTTGTTCAGGAATGATTTCTCCTCTATTAAGTTTGGAAAAGAAGATATTTGGGTATATATTGGTATGACAGAATATATAATTTTAATAAATAATGATTTCTTATTGTTATAAATTTTTAATATTATACTAAGATATATTATTATTTTTTAATAAAATTATTTTTTTAATTTTTATTATAAATATTAATATTAATTTTTCTATTAATTCATTATATTTTATATAAATACAAAAAATATATAAATTTTATATATTAATTTAAGAAATAATAAATTTTTAAAAAATCAATAGTTGTTACTATTAATTAAAATTTTTATTTAATCCATTAATTTTTAATGGCTCTAATAACCAGTTAAGTTGCAAATTTTCTAAATATATTTTGATCCTGCATATATAGGGGAACTATAGAAGAGAACGTAAAGAGTTAAAAAAATATTATATTTAAACTCAAAAAATCATATAATTTAAAAACCTAAAAGAATATAAAGGAATTATAATAAATCATTTTCTTTCCTTCTCCCAATGTTTTTTGAAAATGGATTAACTAAATAATGTTGAATAAAATCTGAAAGAAAAACAGGGCATAATTTATATATATAAATTGGTATATCAATGTATTTTGGGATAAATAAAATGCTTTCTTTTAAAGCAATACTTTTAACAATTTCTCTACTTACATATTTTTTATTCATACATAAAAAAAAATTAGGAAACATTCCAGTATTAACTGCAAAAGGACAGATAGTAGTAAACAAATATTTATCATTATATAAATATTCATTTCTAACACTTTCAATAAAACCATACAATCCCCATTTAGAACTAATATAATCACAACTGTTAGCAGATATAATATGTGACATTACAGAACATAAAGTTACAAAATGTAATTGCTTAGATTGTAATTCAGACTTTGATTTTTTATTATCAATAAAAGATTTTACTATTTTCATAGGGGATAATAAATTTACTTCTATTGTTGAAATCATTTGATTTTCTGTGATTTCTTCCAAAGTTAAATTATTGGCAACTCCTGCATTATTTATAATTATATCAATTTCATCTGGATTTATATTTTTTTCTTTAAGAAATTCTATTATATTTTTTATTTTTGTTATATTACATAAAATATTTATTATTTTATCCTTATATTCTGATTTCATTGATTCAAATTCTGAATCTCTAAAGTCTAAATTTATGATCTGACAGTCAAATAATGATATTAATATATGAATTATTTCTCTTCCTATTCCTAGACATCCACCAGTTACTAAAATTTTTTTATTTTTTGATAAATATTTTTGATTTTTAAAATTTCTTTCTCTTTTAAAATAGGAGAATAAAATGAATGATAAAAAAATTATTGATAAATAAAAGAACAACAATATTATTATCATTAATATAGAAAATAAAAATAATTATAAAAATAAAAATATATATTTATTATTTAAATATTAAAATAAGTTATTTTTCATGTTTATGATAAATCTCTGGATATACTAAAATTTTTTCTTTAAAATTATAAAAGATATTTTAAAGTTTTTAACTCTAAGTTTTATTATAATTTAATTTTTTTTATTTATTATCATAATAAAATATTCAAGATTTTTTTATTAATTATTTAAATTCTTCATATCTTCATTTATCATTTAATTTATAATAATAAAAATTATTATTTTATAAATATTATTATATATACTATAGTTTCATTCTATTTATTTATATGAAAATTTTTTTTGGTTTAATAAATTTTCTATAATATGAAGTTTATAAATGAAGTTAAACATTTTTAATTTCATAAAATATAGGAAATATAAATTTATAATAATTGAATTTAAATTTTTAATTTTATTGAAATAATGATGTTATAAAAATAATTATTATATAAAATTTTAATTATTATTTATCATTTTATATTACTGTAAATTTCAAAGTAATTAAACTTATTATTCTTCATCTCATTAAAAATAAAAATAATTTAATTATTTTTTTAAATTAACTTTTTTATTTCATTTAAAAACAATAAAAAAATCACTAACTAATAAAAAAATAAAAATTTATAGTTAGTTATTTAAAAAATTCTTCAATTTTATTTAACTTATTATATAGAAAATTAAAGAAATTTTAGAAAAAAGGATATAAAAAAATATTTCAAAAATAGTAAAAGTAAA
>JAJJLC010017590.1:0-17423 GCA_023806825.1 Ophryoscolex caudatus
AAATAAAAATTAATTTATTATTATTTTTAAGAAATAATAGATTATCTAATAAATTTAATTTTCTTAAAATATGCTTTGAAATTAATATTTAATTTTTAACTAATTAATCAATATAACTAATAATTCCTTCCTTCACTATTTCCATCTTCATCATCATCATCTTCATCTTCATCATTCTCATTATTTTCCTCATTTAAATTTTGAGAGCTTTCACTTATAATACTTTCATTCAATTTTGGTGTTACTTTAATATTTTCAGTATGAACTATAGAAACTAATCTTTTTGTTAAATCTATAGCATTTTTAACTTCAATTCCCCATAATTTTGATAATTCAAGTAATTCTTTTTGAATATTATTTGATAAATAAGTATTTTTTTCTATTATAGTTTTAAATAAATCTTTATTTTCTAAGTTTTCTATTTCTTTTGAGGAATATGGAAGATATCTACATATAAATTTAATTAATAATGAAATAAGCATATCATTTTTTAATTCTCTTGAATTTTCATCTTTTATATAATTATTTATTTCTTTTTTTATTTTTTCCACAGCACCGGTACAATGAAAACTTTTATTTATATATCTATCAGATATTGTCTCCCATAATTTTTCTTCTAAACATTCATATAAGCTAATTAATTTATTTATTGTTATAAATTTAAAGTTTTCAAAAAATCGAAGAAAATCTTGATTTAAATATAAATTTGTATTAAATTTAATATCACTAATAATTTCTTTTGGTTGATAATTATTCTGGTTTAATAAATAATTTATAAGTATTTCTAAATTTGGTAAAATTATTTTTTTCAAATTTTCAATTGAACTAAAAATTAATTCTTTTTCATTTTCTGTTAAATTTTCTCTATCATATTTATCTGTAAAATCTTCAAATTTTTTAGTTTTTTCTTCTACTTTATATGGATCTAAATAAAATTGATATGTAATTTGTTCTTCTGAAAATAATTTTTTTCCAGTTAAAATAATATTTATTAATTCTTTTTCAATACTAGACAATTTATATTTTATATTTGAATAATTAGAATAATTAATTTTATTATCTGATTTATTAAAAATATCCTTAATAGAATAAAAAGAAAATAATTCTTCAAATGATAAAATAATATTATTTTTAACATTAAATTCAAAAATATCTGCTCTTGTAGCAGCTTGTATTGGTATCTCTTTTTTTATTTGTTCAATTGCATTTTTAATTATTATATCTTCATTATCTTCCTTTGTTATTTTAAATTCTTCAACAACTTTTTTTAAAAAATCATTTTGAATTTCTATTAAATGAGAATATAATAAATAAATAGGTGTTTTTTCTTTTTCATCATTTAATATAGTTTTAACTGGCTGATCTTTATTCATATTATATGGAGGAACATTTGTTATTTCATTATATGCTACACAAAATTCATTAAATTTCAAATCTAATGGAGAAGCATTTTCATCCTTGCGACTATTTTTTAAATATTTTTCTATTGTATCTTCTTCAATTTTTTGTCTACTTATTAAATTTTTATTTTCTTCTGAAAATGCATTTATAAAATTATTTATTTTTTCAATTGATAATAATTTATCTATATCATTATTATTATTTTTATTATTTTTTTTTTCTATTTCATTATTTATAAATGTTTTTAAAATAGGTAAAGATTACTTATATGAAGAAACTACATTATTTAAATCTTCTAAATTTGGATATTTTGTTACAGTTAATAAATATTTTAAATTTTTATCTTTGAAATTAAGTTCTTTATTTTTCTCTTCACTTATAATTAATTTTGTTAAAATATTAATTTCTATGTTTTTAAATGATTCATCTTCATATTCTATTTTTGTTCTTTCTTTAATAAAATTAATAAATTTTTTTTTATTTTGAATGTAATCACAATTTAATAAAAATTCAATAAAATAATCTGAAAAATTATTAAGGAAATAATATATATTTGTATTTTTTGTTTCTAAATATTTATCTATTGATTTATGCAATTCTAATATTTTATCAAATATATCTAACTTTTCATTTGAAAATTCAAATTTAATTTCAATAAATAATTGGCATAAAAATATATATTTAATAAATATACTATTAAAATTTTTATCATTTATTTCTTGATCATTTTTAATAGATAATATTTGTTCAATTTCTGGTGAATTATCAAATATATTATTAACCTTTTCTGCTTTTATTTCATTTAATGTTTTTTTTTTATTATTTCTTTTTTTATTTTCAAATTTAATTTTATCACTTTCATTATAAAAAATTAATGTACTTTTATTTTCTAATGATTTTCCACATTTGCATGACTCAATATTAATTGGATACCAGTTCCCACAATTACATAAATATACAGGAGAAATTTCTTTATTGTTTATTGTTTGACATTCAAGAAATTCCTCTATTTCATAAAAGTTTTTAATTTGTAATAGTTGATCTTTAGATTTATCATTATAATATATTTTAACAAATTTAACAAAGTCATGAGAATAGATTAATGAAGTTAAATAATTTTTTTTATTTCCTGTAAAACCTATTATATATAATTTTATCATATTAAAAAATAATAATAAATTTGACTTTATTTTTTCATTTTCATTGAAGAAATTTATATTAGATATTTTTTCAATTATTGTTTTTATTTTATAATTTATTTTTGGTTTAAAATTAAAGCCATCTTTTATTTTATTTATTTCTTCTATTAATTTAGATATAATCAAATTATTTTCATTTTTTTTATGACTCATTTCATTATAAGAAAAATTAACAATTTGAGATAAATCATTTATATTTAAACTGTTTAAGTAATCTTTAGAAAGTTTTTTATTATTTATTTCAGCCCATAAATCAAATAATAAATGATTGGAATTATCATAATTTTTTATTGAAAATAATTGTGTTTTGTCATTTTGTTCAAGAATTGTTTCTTTCCAATTATTTTTATCATCATTTAAATATTTTTCTAAAAAGAAGTCTTTTTTATTATTTTGGAAAAATAATTTAGAAATATATAAAGAAATTAATTTTCCTAAAATTGAATTAGAACTATTGAATAAATCTTCATGGAATTTTGTTAAATCTCCTAATTCTTTTTCTTCTAATTCTAATTTAACAAAGTAATTTAAATAACATCTAATAAAAGAAAAATAAAATATCATTCCTATATTACTTAATTTTCCATAATCCTGTTTATCAATATTAATACAGCAAATTTTATAATAATCAAAATTTATTCCTAATAATAATTCTATAGGCTTCTTTTGAATAAATTTAATTTTTTGGCAATCTTCAAAGTAAGAATTAATTCTTAATTCAAATATATAAATTATTATTTCTTTTAAAATTTCACTTTTTTCCATTTCTTTATTTATTTTATCTAAAATTTTATCTTTGTCTTTATTTTTAATTTCACAAAACTTTTTAATATATTCATTTTTTTCATTTTCTATTTTCTCTTTAATTTGTTTTTTTGGTTTAATTGGTTGTAATAAAATTATATAATTAAAAAATAAAGATGAATATTTGATTAAATTTGGATATTCAAATAAAATATTTACTATTTCTAGTTTATAATCTTCATTTTTATTATATTCTAATAGTTTATTTTCAAAAATTTTCATTGATAATTTATCAGATAAATTAGTAACAATTTTTAATTGTTCTTTAAAAGAATTAATTGCTTCATTAATGTTTTTATTGGTAATACTATTAAATTCACTATAAATATTTTTTATAAATAATTTTAATTGTTCTTTATGATTATTAAATCCATTTTGTTTTTTTTCTGATTTTACATAAAATTCAATTAATTTTACAATTGATATTAGAGAATATTGCTTTCTTAATCCAAGGCTTAAAGATATATTAAATTGAGAAAATATTTGTGAAATTTTATTAAGATCTGTACACAATATTTCAAGATTTTCTATTTTTGTATAATCAATATTATCAACATTAGTTATTATTTCACATATTGATTCTGATATTTTATAAAATATACCATTTACTTTCTCTTTTCTTTCTTTTTGAATTATTTCAAGATTTTTTTCTTTTTGTTTATCTTCTTTTTTTTTCTTTTTTTCATTACTCTTTTCTTCTGGGAATTTAATTATCTCAAATAGGGTTTTTATAATTTCTAATAATTCAGGCTTATTTTCTTCTTCTTTTTTAAGTTTATTTTTTTTATCTTTTCTAAAGTATTTATAAAGAATGTTGATGATTTCTGAAAGTTTAAAAATTGTTTCATGATAACTTCCTACCCATAAGAAGAAATATAAAAATCTATCTAATAAATTATCATTTTTGTTTCTTTCTTCATATAAAAATAATAAAAATTCTTCTTGTTGTTTAGTAATTATTGAATTATTTTTTTTATTATAGAAAAATAAATAAAGAAAATCTTTTATTATATCCTGATAATAATTATTAAAAAAATCATCTGATAATAATTCTTCATTCCATAATCCATTTTTTATATATTGTTTTTTATCAAAATGAACATCTTCTAAAGTTATTTCTTTTTCATCAGTATTTTCAACTTTTTTTTTAACATTAACATTTTTTCTATATTCTTCCTCTTTATTTAAATATTCATTTTTACAATTTTTCACTAGATTATAGAAATTATGAAATAATAATGTGCTTCCTGGAATTTTTAAATTAAGAAAATAATTATCATAATAATTATTATCTAAATTAGAATTTAAAAGATTTATTTTGTCTATAAAAGAAAAAATTATTTTTTTTATTTTTTCAGGAATTTCTTTTTCAAAAATAAAAGATACAAGATAACCACTTTTTGCTAATTCTTTAATTAACTTTGTGACATGATCAGAAATTAATTTTTGTATTTTTTCTATGAAAAAACTTATAAAATCATAATCTTTATCATTTAAATATGAATAATCTATTAATATTTTTCTTAAAAGATTTTCAGAATTTTTTATTGAATTTTGAATTTTTTTAATTACTGTATCCAAAATATTATTATATGATAAATTATCTAGTTTATCTATAAATGAATTATTTTCAAAATTACCCATTTGAATAATTTGTCTAGAAAATTCTTTTTTAATTACTGAATTTACATCAAATAATTCTTTTATAATTAATAATTCTTCATTTGTTTTTTTAAATAAATCTATTACAGAAATATTTTTTTTTTCAGATATATTATCTATTGTAATTTGTTGATATTCTGAGAGAAATGAAAAGAAAAATGAATAATATTTTTCTAAATATTCATCCTTATTATTTTTTTTAATATGTATTATAAATAAAAATATTTTGTTTTTATCTTCTTCGATTTTTTTATGATAATCATCTAATTGAAATTTAATATATTTTAAAAATTTTGAATCTTTAACTTTAAAATGAATTACAAATAAATTACAATTTTTTTTTTCATAATATGATTCAAAAAAATAATTTAACATACTTTCTGATAATTTATCATTAAATATAAATTCTAATGTATTTTCTTTACAAATATTTCCAAATTTCTGATTTTCAATTTTAATATCTTCATTTTCATTAAATAAATCTTTATAATATGGGGAAAAAGTATAAATGATAACTTTATTTTTTTGGACCTTTTCCAAAAATTTAAAAACATCAGAATGACTATTTTCTTCATATATTTGTATAATATCTTCTTTTTTGATATATTTTTTTTCCTGAGAAAAAATTGAAGATAATACATTTTCTTGTGAAAATGTAGGAATTAATAATTTATAAATTTGATTAATATTTTTTTCAATATCTTTTTCTCTCATTGATAATTCCAATATTAAACACCTTATTTCTTCAATATTAATATTTACTAAAAGGGGTGGAATACCTTTATTTTCTGGTATACTTGTTAAATATTTTATTTCCTCAAATAATTCCTTTGCAATATCATTTTGCTTTTCTGTTAAAATATATTGAAATGACATTAAATGCTTTTCAAATCTGTTCAAAAATGGAGGGTCTTGTTCTTCAACATTTTTTTTTTCTAATAATATAATGCACCTAAATTTCTCATTAACTATATGTCTTTCATTTGTTGTAGAATCCAAAACAATTCTTGCATATGAAGAATTTCCATATTTTTGAAAGTTTAGATTGAATAAATCATAAAATTTAGGATATATAATTTCCATATCTTTTAAGATTATTATTTCTCCTTTTTCCATTGATGATATAATAGACCAACTTTTTTGTAAAACATACTCTTCATTTTGATCTTCTTTTAATTTACTTCCTTGAATAAATCTATAATTTAACTTTAATTTTTTAAGAATAAATTCTATTAAAGTATCATTTTTAGTTTTATCAGTAATTAATAAAAGATATCTATTATTTTCTTCTTCTATATTTTTTTGAACACAAGAAAAAACATCATATTTATCAATATTTTCAACATTACTTTTTTGATATTCTAAAAAAATTTGTTTAAACTTTTTTGTTGAATTCCATTTGATTTTAGCTTCTTTGTCTAATTCTAATCCTCCAAAATTTCTCTCAATACTTTCCATGGCAATATTTTCACTTGATTCTTGACTGAAATTACTTTTTAATATTCTAGCAGTTATTTTAATTAAATAATAAAAATCCCTTGCTCCATGAAAATCATAAAATGTTTTATATTTAGTTTTCAAAAATTGTTTATAATCATAATAAGATTTTGCCAAATTCTCTATAACAGTCTTATAAAGTTGAATAGTTTGAATTTCTTCATGAATTCCAGTAGCAATTGTAACTGCAGTTAAAATTAAATCTTTTTGGTCAGGTTCTTGAATTGATAAATGGACTCCTCTGTTCATTTTAGATGCATCTAAAGTCCAATTTGAAATTCCAACAAATCCTATTTCATTATTATTATCTAATTCAGAATGAATGACTTTTAAAGGATTATTTGGGGAAATCTCTGCAAGTCCCATTTCATCAAATAAAATTACTGAAAGAATTTTTTTAGGAACATCAATTTCTTTATTTTTATTTATTTCTTCAATATTCTTATCATTTTTCTTGGTTTCTTCATTTTTATTACTTTCTTTGGTTGATTCATTATTTTTGCTATATTCTTCATTTTTATTATTTTTTTCTTTTTCTCTGTATACTTTTAATTCTTCTTTTCGATTGGGATTTGCAATATTCCTTGCCCTCTTAAAAATAGTTTGAATTTCCAAAGAATTGCTAGTTAAGGATCCTTGATATGTGCTTACATATAATTTTGGATATTTTTTAAATAATTCACTTTCTGAATATTCTCCTTTCATAGATTGATATAATAGAGAAAAACTAAGAGTTTTGCTACATCCTGCTTTACCACATATAAATATTGGGATTTTAACATTCAAACAAACAAACAATGAAAATATATTATCTAATAGAGCTCTATTTCTAGCTATTCCTTTATTTAAATGCATATTATCAGCTATTTCATTTTCTAATTCATGGGGATAATCTAAAAATTCAAATCCTAATATTTCTTTCAAATTTTTTGCTAATTTTTCTCTTTTCTCATGATCTATTATTCTTAAATAATAACAAACATATAAACTCAAATTAGCAGCTTTCAAATATATTTCTTCTTCTTTAGTTATAATATTCTGATTTTTTTCTTTATTATTATGTTTAGATTCTTCTTTTTGATAAGTAATATCTAAAAAAAATTCAAAAAATTTTTTAAATCTTTGAATTTCTCTTAGACTTACAGAGCTAATCTCACTATTATCTCTAATAAAGGTTTGACATTCATAAATAGATTCGCATATAATTTTATATATCTTTTCATTTTCTTCTTTTTTGCTACCATCTTGAGAAAATGAAATAGATAAAAATGATTCAATAAAACTATTTATATATTTTTTCTCTTCTTCTTCTCTTAAATTTCCAAAATCAAAAACATAATTTATTAAGGATAGAGGTAAGGGATTTACTGTATATATTAGATTTCTGATATGATGACTTTTTTTATTAGTATAGCCAATTTCTTCATTTTTTGATAGAATTAATCTATAAGGATTGCAAGCCCCTATCACATAAACATTATTTTTCAATGCATTTCCAATAAAAGTATTATTTGTAAATAAATCTACTAATAAATTTAAACTATTTGTAGTATTAACTTCATCAATAAATAGTATTATTTTTTCTTCATTATATTCTGAATTTTTATTCTGTTCTTCTTCTTTTTCTTCTTCTTCCATTCCAAACAATTGTTTTTCTTCATCATTTTTTTTTTCTATTAATAATTTATTTTTATATAAAAATAAAAATATATCTTGGTATGAAATTCCAGAATGAATATTAAATTCAATAAGTTTATATTCATCTTCTAAAAAATAAGATAAGGCCTTTATTAAAGAAGTTTTTCCACATCCTGTTTCTCCTAATAAAATGAGAGGGATTTTTGCTCTTATTCTTAAATAAATTAAAACCATTTTAATGAAATTATCACTAGTAAATTCATAATTATTTAACTTTTCATTTATTTTTTCTTTTTTTAATTTTGAAGTTAAGCAAATACTACTAAGTTGTCTTATAAAATAATATTTACTTAATTCATCTTTAATGGTATATATTTCACCTAGGTTTAAATATTGATCATAAAATTTTTCTAAATATTTTAATTCTTCATCTTTTTCATTACAAACAGTAATTATACAGCATTTTTCAAAATATTCATCAACTTCTTTATTTGGATTGTTAAATAAAACTATACTTGGTTTTATTTCATTATAAGAAATAATTCTTTTCTTATTCAATTTTTCTATTAATTCTTTCTTATATTCTTCTGTTAATTTAAATTCCAAATTTTTTTGATTTTTAGCAGCTATTTCTTGGTTCTCCAAAATAGATTCATAAGAAATAGAAGAAAATTTGACTACTAAATCTACATAATATCCAATAATTTTTCCTCTTATATTTCTCAAGGGTTCAAGGTTATTATTTTGGTTAATTGCATTATTTAAAACTGAAGGTTTCATTTCTTCACATCCTTCAAAATGAAATATTAAATCATTTAATAAATTAATAAATATTTGTATTTGTCCATAATTTGGTAATAATTTTTTTTTTGTTGAAAATTTATCAATAAAATTTTTTTTTATCTCATGGTAAAATGATGATTCTTTTAATAATAATGTTTTTATCTCTTGAAAAATATTAATGCTATATTTATTTATTTTACCATTTTCTAATAAGTTTAAATATGATAAAATTCTACGAATTTTGAAGTAATTGTTTCCATATGTAAGAATTTTATTTTTTTCATAAAAATTAGGATTATTTTTAAATTCAATTTTTTTTCTTTTAAAAAAATTTAAAATCTTATAATCTTCAATAAAATTAGAATAATCAGAAGAAATTTCAATATAAATATTAATTTTATCATATAAAATATAATCATATTTATCATAATATTTTAAAATAAGGAATTTAAATAAAAAGTTTCTAATTAATATATATGCATTTTCGTCTGGATTTTGATATAATTGAAAAATAATTGAATATTTTTTTTCTTTAACATTTTTTAATTTTAATGCTATATATGATAAAAATTTTTTATCTATATCTCCTAAAGAAAATGAACGAAATGTTTTACTTATTTTTTTTGCAATATAAGTTGTCTTTCCTACTCTTGGAGAATCAGAAGTAATTATTTCTATTGGTAAACTCTTTAAATTATCAATATTTATTTTTTCAATAATTTTAAAAACTGTTGGCTCTTCTGGAAATCCATATTTATCTTTTATTTTTTTTAATTGTTTAATAATATGAGAAGATTGATTAATATATAATATTAATATAAAGGAATTTATGTTATATTTTTTTTTTTCTAATAATTTGTAAAAAGTTTTAAAAAAAATTTTTTCTGTTTCTATTGTCATTTCTTCAGGTCTGACTATAATAAATAAACAATTTAGAGGACAATTTATTGATTTTGCTAAAAAAGAATAAATTTCAGATTCAGAACAATCTTCATAGCATAATAATAAATTATAACGAAAAGGCAGCTTGTTATAAAAAGAATTAGGATAAACTTTTTCATTAAATTTTAAATCAATTAATAATTTATTAAAAATTTTTATAATATCTAATTCATAATCTTCTTTTGAAGTTTTATAGAAAAATAATCCTTTTAATTTTGAATATTCTTCTTTTAACCTAGTGATTGATAAAAAATTTAAAAGAAAAGGTGATATTTTTTTATATATTTCATTAGAATCAATAAAAAATTCTGATTTTTTTAATTCACCAGAAAGAATTATATTTTTCTCTTTTATTGATTTACATTTTTCACAATAATAATAATTATTAAATTTATATTTGTTTCCAATAATAGGATTTATTCCACAATCTTTGCAAGAGAAATTATAATGAATTTTAGTATTTACATTAAACTTATTACTTAATTCATAAAAATTTGGAAAGTAATTTTCAATTTCCTTTAGATTATTATTTAAATTAGAATCATATAGATCAATATTATTTAAAAATTGAAGGGATGGATTTATAAATAATGACTCTATATTTTTCTTCTTTATCAGAGTATTTTTATTCTTTAACTCATTTAAATCATTCTCTAATTTAGGTATTTTTAATACTACTTTATCAATAAATTCTAAAGAAGATACTTCATAAGTTTTATCAAAAATTAATTTATTATTAAAGTTAAGTTCTTTTAATATTTCATTTATCAATTCTGCAATTTTTTTTATTTTTTTGAAATTATCACTTTTTTTTCCAAATTTAAATATATTTTTAACCATCATTTTTTTAATTGATCTTTTGAAATCTTCAAATTTTTGAATTTTACTTTCTATATTTATTTCTGCAACATATTTATATTTATTTAAATTTTGATAATTATAATTTATTGTCAATGTTTCATCATAGATAATAATCTTTTTAAATGTTATAACTCCTTTTTGAAGAAATTTTTCAATATTATTTGAGTTCTTGATGTTTTTTCCATATTGAATTTTAATGTATTGATCAAATTCAAATATTTTATTTTCAATATGAATTATAGTGTGTTAGGAATCTATTTAAGAGTATTGTGACTAACTTTTTTTATTTTCAAATTTATAAAAAATTTTTTCTGTCTAAAATAGTCTTTTTCTTATTATTAGTATTTAACATTATTTTCAAAAAGGTTTTTAGAATGAACATTTAGATAATCTTTCTTTTGCTAGTAAATATTATCCGACTTCCTCATCTTTAAAAAAAATTAATTCATTTTAGGGATTGATCATGTGGTGATTGAAAAGAGAATTGGTTATTTGAGAATTAGAATAATCCCCTCAGTCCATATCTGCAATATCAAGTCCTCTATTCTTTTAATTTTTTAATTTTTAATTAAAAGCTTTTTAAAATCAAGATTGAATTTTTCAATAAATGAAAAATGAAATTCTTAAGTCTTTAAAAAGAAAAAAAATTAATTTATTATACAAAAAAGAATTCTAATTTCTCTAATATGAAATAAATTAAGAAATTAAATATACTTTGATTGCTTATAATCCAAATACAATAAAATTTTGAAATAATAATGAAAAAATATCCAAAGATATTGAATTTTCAAAGATAAAAAATTTTGGTTAAAATTATAATAAAATGATTGAATTATTATGCTCATTTTTGGTCTAAAATAAATTTAGATTTGAAATTATATAAATTTGGATGAAATAAGTAATAAGATTATAATTTTATATATTATAAAAAATTAGAAAAGAAATGAATTTGTGCAAAATTAATAATGAAAAAATTATTAAAGTGTTTCTTGATATTGAAACAGAATTTAAAATAAATTACCTTATTTAAAAGGAATTATAAACGAAAAAAGTCCAAAGATAATTAATATATGTTAAATAAAGCAATTAAAAAGAAAAAATATTTAATGAGAAAAGAAATTAACTTAATAATAAATAAAGAAGAATAAAATAATGGCAAAATAAATTTAAAATTGAAATATAATTTTTAAAATTTAAAAAATATTATTTATTTACTTTATTTAAATTTTTATTCTATTCTTTTTTCTTCCTTTTTGTCTCTTAGAAAGTTAAATCAGATGATAAATTCATCAAAAGAATTATTCATTGTTTATAATTAAAAATTTCCTTTTTAAATGCCAATACCTTCCAAGTTCAGAAAGGAGACCTAACTTCTATATTTTAGTATGTTTGATTCTTTCTTTATTAAAGTTGGTATTTCCAAAAAAATAATTTAATTTAAATTTTGACTAAATAAATTTCTAAAATTAATTTTCCTTCCAAATATTGAATATAAAAAGAACCAAAAATAAGAGGTAATTATCATGAAAATAAAAGAAAAAAAATTATAAAATAAAATAACCTATTTCTAAATAACTTTAGGTAAAAAGCTTAAGGAATAATTTTGGAAATATTCATTGAGATAAAAGAGAATCTTGTAATTGGATTATGAAATATATGATGGAATTATAAATCCAAACATATAAAGAGATTGAGCCACCTTATTAAATAAAAAAAAGTAAATAAAAGAAATTTTTCCCTTAAGGAGGCAATGTAGGTAAAACTACTTAAATGTTTTAATATTAAGGATAATAATATTTTTCTTTTGATTTCAATATATTTTTTATGAATTTTTTATTTTTTTTCTAAAAAATAAATTAAATTTTTAATAAATAAAATATATAAAGGAATAAAAATCTTTTTTTGGATTTAATAAATGGATTGGGAAATTGGATTTGTATAATTATAATTTGAGATTAGGGATTGTACTAAAGTTAAAAATTTTTTCTTTCATTAACTCTTTATGTTCTATGCGATTGTTCCACTATATAAGCAGAATTGAAATATATTTGGAAAATTTGGCTCTTAACAGGTTAATAAATGGAATAAAAAATATGATAAGGAATTAAAAGATATTAGTATCTCTTTAAGCTGTTTAATTCTGTATCAATGCTTAAATTTTTGGAGATTATTTATATAAGGAACTTATTTTATTTTTATTTTATTTATATTTTTTGGAAATTCAATTATTATTCCATTTTTATGATGGTTTCATATGGATAGTTTTAATCCTAGAGATTTTTAACATAGGAATGGTTTCAATCAAATAAAATAGAGATCCTATCAAAGCCTTATTTTGTTAAGGATTAATAAAATTTTAATTTTTACCAAAAATAAATAGAATTTGAAATAGTCTTTTTCTTTTCTCTTTTCTTAGGTATCATATTTTTAGCCTGGATTTGTACCTTATTAAAGCCTAAAATGATTTCAGCCTTTCATATGAACCCAAAAATTTTTCTAAATAAATTTATTTTTTTAAGTTGCTTATCTTTTTACATTTTATGAACCTCAATGGAATAAAAAGCAAAAGATATTATTATTAACCTTTTCTGGATAAATTTTCATCCTTGGTTAAAGATTTATCATAATGTTTATACTCTTTATCTTACTTATTAAAAAAAGAGAAATTTTATTCAAACAAAAATGAAAAAATTTTCAGTTCTTCAAATGAATAATAAATGGTTAATAATGAATTCAGATAAAATATTGTTTTTATACCAAAGGAAGATATATTAAATAGAAAATTTTTTATAAAAATCAATAATTTTATATATATGGAGGTATTCAAAAAAAAATTTGATAGTTAATAAAAAGTAATTAACCATTGAAAAATACACCAATTTATTCCTAATGATACCTACTCTGTTTATGCTCAACTATTTTCATTAAAACTAGATTTAATTAAAATAATCGGAAAACTACTAGTTATATCCCCCTCAATCTATAAATTTGATATTATTTCTTTATATAATTGTTTATTTTGTATTATATCATGAAAATTTGATAAAAATAATTTAATATCATTTGTTTTATTTTTAATTTCTTGAACAAAACAAACTCCATTTATAAGAATTTCAATATCCTTAATTTCAATGGAATTATCATCATTTTCATCATCATATAAACCTTCAATTAATTCTCTAGCTTCTGATTCTTTTTTTGAAATTAAAAAATTAAATAAAGCTTGTTCATTTCTATAAAATAAGCATAAAATTTCAATAAAATTTTTTTCTAAAATATTTTCATCAATTTGTTTTAATTTTTTTATAATATCTAATATTTCATGAAAATCTTGAATTTTATTTATTTTTTCAATTAAAAGATTTAAATCCTTTATAATATTATCAATATTTTGAGTTAAAAATGTTTTAGAAGGCTAATTACTCATAAAAAAATTACCATTTAAAGATAATATATATTTAGCATAATGACATACAAGGATGCCAAAATATTTTTTTACCATAAAATCACATTAGTACCCCCTGAAATTCTGTTTCTATAAAAATTTAATGTTTAGAATTATCCCCCTCTCAAAAAAATTTGCCTTGCTTTGTAAGTGGGGAGAGTATTATTGTGACTTTTAAGGTATTATTTTTAAATTATTTATATATAATATTTAATAATTAAAAGACAGTAAATCATGTCCAATAAATTTAATGGCCTAAATTTTCCCCCTCAAAAAAATTTGGCTTGATTTGTAATTGAGGGTACTTTTGTGATATTTATGGTATATATATAATGAAATATTTGATAACTTTGATATTTTAATATTTATAAATATTAGATTATTTTACTTTTATTATATATTGATTATTTATTCTTTATCTTACTTATTTAAAATTAATAAAAATTCAATTATAATTAAAAAGTTTTCCATTTTTTTAAATGAAAAATAAGAGTTTTAAATGAAGATTAAAATGGAAAGATATATATATTCAAATATATATTTTTCTTATAAATGTGGATTTTTAACATTAAAAGAAATAAATGAAAATAAAATAGTACCTATAAAAGAAGAACCTTATCATGATGAAAATCAAGGATTTTATAATCTTTACAGAGCTGAATTATTATAATTAGAAAAGAGGGAATTAAAGATGAAAATTCTATTTTAGAAATTTTAAATATAGTGCGGGACATTTATTTTCGTCCATTTATGAAATAAAAAATTTAAAAGTTAAATAAAAAAATAAAAACCAAGATAACTTGGAGATTGTAGTACCAGATGATTCCTCTCTATGGGCTTGATCCCTTTGACCCTAACTTCCCTTGCTCATCCCAATCCCTCATTGGATAATTTTATTTTTTTATATCAAAACGGACATTTATTTTCTTCCATACAAAATTAATAAAAAAAATGGTATAAATTATTAATATATATATATGCCTACTAGAAATTCAAAGGGACAATTTACATGAAATGATTTATCTATATCATTATCAAGTCTCAGTGGATTATATAAAATCTTAATTATAGGTCTTTTGATATTTCCTTGGTATGTCATTTTATCTAATAAAAATTTTTCCCGGCTTTTATTCAGATATTTATTAGGAGGAACCGACTTCTGTCCTCAATGCCAAGAATGCCAATAATGTCCAGTATGCCTACAATGCCCAGATCCAGAATGCCCAGAATGCAGGATATATCCACAAGCCCAAAGCAAACTTAAATAATAAAAATTATAGAAAAAAAAATGGTTAAAAAAATTAGAAAACCAACAAATAAAGGAACAACAATCCAATACCTCATGGCCCAGGGGAAATTCAAATGCTGAAATTAGCAAAATTTTAGGAGTCCCCAAGAACACGGTCTCTTATTATAGAAAGAAGCCTATAGAACTAGAGGCCTAAAGAAGTTCTAAACTCCCAGAAAATTATATAAATGAAATTGTTAGATTATCCTCCAATAAGACCACAAGCCAAATGTCAGGGGGTTAATAGCAAATAAAATAAATGAAAAATTAAAAAATAACAATATTTTAGATAAAAAAGAAAAAAATAACCATTACAAAAAGAAGCGTAAATAGAATTTAAAAAAAAATATGGAAAACCAAGAAGAGTTAAAAAAGTTTTTTACCTAACAGAAGAACAAAAAAAAAAAGAGTAAAATTTTGAAAAGAAATTTTAAAAATGGGGATTGAAGGAAAAAATATATTTTTTATAGATGAAACAAAAATTGACACTTCCCATACACTGCAGGGGAATAAATAAAATTATCTTCAAAAAAAAAAAAAACAATTGAAAGAGGGAGATGAAAAAGCATTTGAGTTAATTAATCGTTCCCAAAAAAAATTTGAAAAGTCCAATATGGTGGCCGGGGGAATATCCTATTACGAACTAAGCGATTTAATTTTGCTCAAGGGAAGGATGAATGAATTTTCTTATTCCCAGGCCCTTGAGTATTACAAGGAAAAATATGACTGTTTTTTAAAAAAAAATAAAAAAATACTGAAATTTACGATGTAGTGGAATATTTTCAAAATTTATAAAAAAAAACTTATTTTTTTTTTTTTTAATCATATTCAGCATAATGTCGTGGAATAAATTTAGTCGATCATATAATATAATAATGTTTTATAATATTAGTATTTTATATTATTTTATATTTTTATTAAAATATTGAAAATATTCCAGAACATTGTCGTGGAATATTATAAAATATTCCACCACAGTGAGTATTCCACGACAACGTAAATTACAGTATATTTTGAGCAAGATGGGGCAAGGGCCCATACAAGCCAATCAAATTTAAATTTAATAAAAGAATTATTTGGGGTAAATTTTATTCAAAATTTACCCAATTCCCCAGACATAGCCTACCCTATAGAGACATTTTGGGGTGAATTAAAAAAAAATATTAAAGCAAGAAACCCCAAGAGCTTCGGCGATTTAAAAAAATATGCAATCCGAATAAATTTCCAAAAAAATATATAAAAAATCAATTTAAAAATTTTATTAGAAGATGTAAAAAAATTATTGAAATAAAAGGAGGGAGATTGGAGCCAGTTCATTTAAAGCAAATTAGAAAAAAAGAAGAAAATGAGGAAAAAAGCAAAAAAGAAAAAGAAAATGAGGAAGAAGAAAAAGAGGAAGAAAAATTAAGAATTATTTTTAATGAAGAAGAATTAAAAAAATGCAAAAAAAGAGATATCTTTTTAAAGAAAAAAAATTAAGGCAAAAAAAATAGTGATTTTGAAATACAAAATTATAAATTCAGAACATCATGGATTAAAAATATGATAAAAAAAAAGAAAATGAAAATGATAATGATGATGGAATAAAAAAATATTTTAAATATTTTAAAGATACATGTGATTTAAAATCACAAGAAAAGACAAGAGTCTCTACAATGAATGAAAAAATAAATGATATTTTAAAGATAAAAAAATCAAAATTAGAAAAATTTGAAGAAAATTTTTATAATCTAGAAGTTAATTTTAAATAATAAATTTAGTTTAATTAAATCTAATAATTTTAAATTAAATTAAACATAAATTTTCCTTTTTCCATTTTTTTCTCCTTTAATTTTAGGATTTTTACTTTAATTATATAATTAATTTTTAATGAAAAATGGCCTCTTTTTTTTTATTATCTTTT
>JAJJLC010017591.1:0-17182 GCA_023806825.1 Ophryoscolex caudatus
ATAAAATATATATATATATGATAAATATATATTTCAATAAATATAATAGAATTCCAAATTTTTTTTGAATAAAAAGGTCTATAATCTAATTTCTATAAATAGGATGATTTAAAGGGAGTTTTTATATTCAAAAGAGAGGGTCCTCTTTTTTAGGGGATTATTTATTAAAATTAAGGAGATTATAGTTTCAAAATTTAAATAAAAAATGAAAAAAATTTAAAAAACAACATATCCCTGATAATAATTTGATTTTCAAAATTTTTATAAATAAATAAGTATTAACTAAATGCTAGATTATTATACTGAATTAGAGAGTTTTTAATTGAATAATTATTTTATATTTTTCTATAAATTAAATAAATTAATTTATAATTAAGAATTTATCTAAACCATAGAACAGTGAAAAATTTTTATTTTAATTTAATCTTTTTTTTATTATTATTTTAGAATAATATTATTGATTAATTAGAATTTTAATTTATTTATAAATCTTATTTACTAAAAAAATAAATTAATTTAGCATTTTATTAGGTAAAATTAACATAGGAACATCTTTATGATTTTTGTTTTTATTTAATCCTGAAAAATATTGTATACCATAATCATTATTAATTTTCAAAAGATTAGGATATTTAGATAAAACTATATTAAATCTATTATAATGATTACCTAATCCAACATATCTAATTTCTTGATCACCTTTATTATATTTAATTTCTTCTCCTTTTTTTTCTATCTTTATTTTTTCATATATTACTTTTCTTTTAATTTCATTTTCTTTATAATCTTTACTATTATTATTAATTTTATTAAAAAATGATGGTGTATTTATTTTATCCTTGTTATCAAAATTTTGGGTTGATTTTAAATTTAAAAAATTTTGAAAATAATGATTATAAAATAATTTATATTCATTTTTTGGTGGTGGACTAAAAATATTTATATTATTACTTTTAATATCAGGAATAATAGGAATTTCAACATTATTATCTTTATTATTTAATAATATATTATCAATTTTTTCTCTATTAGAAATATAATCATTTTTCCCAATATTAATTTTATTATTTAATCTTGATGAAATCGGTCTTAATTTTAATGAATTTTTAAATTTAACAGAATTAGGCCTTATTTTACTTTGATCATTATTAAAAAAAATATTTTTATTATTATCATTATCTTTTTCATTAGTATTTAAATTTAATTTGTTAAGTTCTAATTTCATTTCTTTTTTATTCAAATAATTAACTATTGGAATTAATTTTTTATTAGATGAAATTTTACTATTATTTATATTATTTTTTATATCTATAATTTGATTAAATTTTATATTTTTATTATTATTTTTTATTCTATTTAAATCTTGTTCCAATAAAAATGAATTAGAATTATTTTTTTCTATTTGATTATTTATATTATTTTTAAATTTTAAATCTACTTTTTTATTTGTTAAAATTGCTTTTCCAATTTTAGGTAATACATCATTTGCAGTTGATAAAGTATGATGATTATCCTGAATATTTTGATCTATAGTTTTAATTCTATTATTTATATTATTATTTTCATGTTTTTCTTTTAAATACAAATTTTTGATATTTTTAACATTAATATTTTTCTTAGCAAATGCATATATTTCCTTTTTGGTATCTGAATATCTTCTCTCAGATTTAATCAAATTTATAGGATCTGTATTAATAACTTCTTTTTTTTCTCTTTTTTTAATAGTTTTAATTTCTAAAATTTCTTTATTATTATTTTTATTTGAATTTTGGTCAATAACTAAATTATCTGTAGATATTTTAATTTTATTTAATTTATCATTTATATTATTCTTTTCCTCATTTGTATTATTCTTTTCTTCATTTATATTATTCTTTTCTTCATTTATATTATTCTTTTCTTCATTTGAATTATTCTTCTCTTCATTTATATTATTCTCCTCTTCTTTTATATTCTCTTTTTTATCACATGCAATATTATTATTAGTTTCATCAAACATATAATCAATATTTGAAAATTTATTAGCTTCTTTTTCTTTATAAATTATATTTTCTTTTAATTTTTCTTCTTTTTTTTTTTCATTATTTTCTTTCTTAAATATAACTGTTCCTTGTATACATTCAGGAATTGAAGAATTAAATAAAATAGATTTATTCTCTGTATTATCCTTATTATTATCATTTGTTTTATTAGAAATAATATTTTCATCTAAATTTGTTATATCAAAATTAAAATTCTCTTCAAATTTTTTATTTAAATTATTTTTATCAATAAGATTAATCATATTATTTTTCTTTAACCTTTTATTTAAATCATAAGAAATTTCTCTATCTTAATTGAATCTTTTTCCAATGAAAATTATTGAATAGCACAAGATTTTAATACCTTAATTTAAGAATTAAATAAAAAAAATTTTTTCATCATTTTAAATAATTAATTATTATATATAAAAATTTTTACCAAATTCAAACTAAATTAGAGAATGATAATTGTTAAATATTAGAATTTAAAAAATTTATAAAAACTCAAAATTTAAGGGCATGAATTATGTGTAATAGCTATGTTTTTTAATTTAGGGTAATTCTTCAATCATTTGCTTCTCATTCAAGGTTTTCATTTTCTTAGATTTTTCATCATCATCATCTTTATTTTCAATAATACTTCCATTATCAAAAACAAATTTTTTTACTGTATTAAAAATTTTGTCGGCACTTTCAGGTCTATAAAAAGTTTGCTTTGCTGTTTCATATTCATCATTTTCCATCATTTCCTCTATATTTTTATCTCTTGAATATTGCTTTTTAGGTAATTCTAAATTTATTTTGCTTATATTTTTGGGAATTTTTATGGTTTTCATTAACATTGCTTTTTCTTTATTTTCCCCATTAATTATTCCAATTTCTTTAATTTTATTTAAAATAATTTCATTATTTAATAAATCTTCTGTTGAGGGCCTTTTTAAAGGATTCAAAGTTAATATCAATTTAATAATCATTTTTAAGTCATCAGAATATATATTAGGAATTTCTAGATATTTTCCTTTCATTATGTTTTTATATAATTGTTGTATTGAAGTTCCCCTAAATGGTACATGTAATGTTGCCATTTCATATAATATACATCCAACTGACCATATATCACATTTATTATTATATTTTTCATTGTCCCATACTTCTGGGGCGGCATAATAAGGTGTACCAGTTTGTGTTACAGCCAAATCTTTTTTTGCAATTTTTGAAACATTTAAATCTCCAATTTTAACTATCCCTTTTTTTGTTAAAAAAATATTAGCACTTTTTAAATCTCTATGAATAACACTACTTTTATGTAAATAATTTAGTCCTTCTAAAATTTGTATTAATATACTCCATATAGTATTTTCTTCAAATTGTAAATTTTTTTTTAACATTTCTTTTATTTTTGTAGACAAATCACCATCGTCTGCATATTCCATAACAATATTTAATGTTGAACTTTTTTCATCAAAAAAAGCTTCTTTATAGCCAATTATATTTTTATGTCTAAGAGATGCTAATATTCTGACTTCATTAAATGAATTATCTTTTTCTTTATTATTTAAATTTTTTATTTTAACACGTTTCATTGCATAAATTTGCTGATCTTCTTTTCTTTTTACAATAGACACTGATCCAAAAGCTCCTTTTCCTAATTTTGTGCCAAATTCAAAATCATTTAAAGACATGATAAAATATTTTAATTATTTTTAATAAATTAAAAATATAAAATAAAATAAAAGTTTCTATAAATTTTATTTTTTTAAACATTAATTTTATTTATTTTTAAAAGAAAATTTATAAAAAATTTTGTACTATATCTGTTAAAAATAATAAATTATATTAAATAAATTTTACCTTTATAAAAGAAAAATGATGAAATAACAATTATATTTATATTAAATAATAAATAATATTATTTAAAAAAAATAAATCTTTTTTATCTTTTATATAAGTTTAATTATCCCTTTTCTTATTAGTAGAGAATTAACCTTTTAAGCTTCAAATTTTCCAAATATATTCTGATTCTGCATATATCTTGGAATTATTGTATAGAACATAAGGAGTTAATAGCTTTTTATTTAATTAAATTAGAATTCTTACCTTTCTAAATGGGTAAGTTAAAGATTTAATTATAATTAATTATTTAATAATTCTTATAATTATAAAATATAAAAATATGAAAATCGATAAATAAAATTGATTATATAAATCCAAACCCTTTTCCCTCCTTTATAGCAAAGGTAAGTCTCTCTAATAATATTTCCTTATTAGGATATTCAGGTAAATCCAATTGATTAGTACATGTATGAGCTGTAGGTAATCTTTCAAAATTTTTATCAAAAACTTTTGAAATTTTGAATTTATTTATTCCTCCAATTCCTTGAAGAGCACTAAATCCTTCTAGAGGAACTTTTGAACACCCTGTTACAAATTGTAAAAATTCTGCTCTTTCATCATTATCAAAACTCTCAATTATTTCCCAGAAATATTTTATTATAGGCGATTCAATATTATAATTTTCATATACAGTATTATTTTTCCAATCTTTAATATCAATTGTAGGTAATCCACTTATAACCAATTCTAATTCTCTATAATTAAAAATAGAGATTAATTTTTGTGGAATAATTTCATAAAAACCTTTTAATAAAGCCTCTGCTTGTGGTTTAATAGTCTCATATAATTTAGAACTACATAATTTTTGTACAAAGTCAAATTTATTCTTTTCTGTAACATCAATATTTCTTCCATTTTCAATTAAATCAACAACTTGAATTTCACCTAAATTATCATGATTATAAGAATAGGTTAAATAAGTCTCACTATTAGTAAAATCATTTTCTAAGAGCCATTTAAATATTTATCTTACTTTTATATGATATAAAAATTTTTTTTAATATAATCTATTTCAAAAATTATTTTTATCAAGTTAAAAGGTTAATAGAATTGTAAAATACAGGATCATAATCTTCCATATCATGATAGCTTAAAGGAGTATTAGTAATTAATTTATATATAATTCTTGTGAAATAACAATCTAGCATCATTCCATCAAAAATAGCCTTAGCCATAATTTTTCCTATAAATTCAAATTGCTTTAAATGATCTGGATTATATTTTCCACTATCACTATTTATAGTATAAGTTGTACCATTTTTTGCTAAAGTAAATAACATATAATTTGGGTTAAACATTTCTTTTGATAAAATTGTTAACCATTCTCTCTTTACACCACCAGCATCTACTGCTTCTTCTCCTTCAAATGTTACCATTAATTTACTACGCCATTGCTCTGGTTTTCTATGAGATAAAGTTCCAAATGAATCCGTAAATAATTCTGAACCATTCCTTCTAACTCTTATACGCAAATATTCATTTTTAAATGGAAGTTTTTTTAATTCTTGTTTAAAATATTTTTTCTTATTTTCTAAATCTAAAATGGAAGATATTTTTATAATTAATTCATTAGGGAATTTTTTGGGATATCTTCGAAGAATTATATTTATAACTTTTTTGTTTTTTTCACAAAAATTATAGAAAAATTTAATGAATGATGAATCATTGAAAGAAGTTAAATTATTATGCATTGGAGATTTTTGAACTTCTTTATAATTTGTTTCAATAACAAATTTACTTGAAATATTTGATGTAGAATTATTTCCATAAAATATGAAATGTAAATGTGATAAAGTAATGAATGCTTCTAAATATGGTATAAGTCTATTTAATTTTGATGCTATTGTTTTTTGATCATCTTTTAACATAATATTAATTTCATATAATAATTTATTTAATTGCTCCCAAACAGAAAATAAAATATCACTTATTTTTCCTATAAATACTTTATATTGTGCAAATAATTCTTTTTTAATTTTAATATTTTTTTCTATTGTTTCTAATTCTTCTTTAGTTTTTTCTGGGTTATTACTTTTTGTATTATATTTTTTGTTAATATTATTATTTATATTGTTTATAAATTTAATAAGTTTGAATAAAATAATTTCTGGTAAAGGTTTACTAAATAATATTATATTTATTTTTTCATTATTAAAAAAAGTATTCATTTCATTGGTAATTTCTGTTTTTAATTGAGTAATTCTTTTTAAAATAACATCTAACAATATTTGATATACACTATTATCTAACATTAATTCATTTAATAAAGTAGTTGGATTATTTGATTTTGTTCCTCTTTGCAATTCTAAAGATATTTCAAAAATATTAAACAAATCTACTATTTTCTCTATAGTGGAATAACTTATATGTAAAATATTATTTTTATTATTACTGAATTCCTTAGTATTATCTTTATTTTGAGATATTTCATCTTTAGATATTTTAAAACAATTTTGTATAATACCGTAATCCACGATAAAATTCGAAGAATATATTAATAATAATTTTTATATCAAAATCAGATTTTTTTCTTGAAAAATTTTTAAAAATAGAAAATGTTCTTAACATACCTAAATAGATTTATAAAAAATTTTATCCTAATCTTTAAAAATTTAACCCTAAAATAAAAGAAGATTACAGTTGTAGTAAAAATTTTTATACTAAAAATTTTTTTTATATCACTTTTACTATTAATCATAATTAAACTAAGTAAATTACTTAATCCTTTATTATATTTATTTAAAGTGATAGAAATTTATTCATTTTTAATAAAAAGGGTTTATAATTTCTTAAACAAGATAAAAGGGTAATACATTTTCTCCTTTATCATATTTTATTTTTAATATTTCTTTTATATTTTGTGAATTTTTTGTAATTAAATATTCTTTTTTATTTTTTAAAGATATATATCCTCCTTTTTCATTATATGCAGTTTGCAAAAAATATTTTTTCATTTCTTTTTGATAATTTACTGAAAAATTCTGGAAGAATTGGTCATAATCATCAAAGAAATAATCTTCTGCTAAATCCATTTCAATATATAGATAATATAGTTTTTTAATTAAACTATTTTTTTCAATTATATTTTTATTTTTTGTTAATAATTTAATACAAGCTGAATCACATATCCATAGCATGAAAATTAAATCTAAAATTTTGTGTCTTAAATGAACATTCATTATAAGTTCATTTAATAATTGAAAATATGAATTTATATTAATATTATGATATTTTTGTTTGTATGTGATAATTGTCTTAATGTTATAAATAAATAAATTTTCTATAAAATCATCATCAAATACCTGTAAAATTGTTGATGAGTTTTCTTTATTATGTTTTGAATTTGATAATATTTCTTCTTTAGTATGCTTATATTTAATTAATTGAAGTTTGTTATATCTTAATTCATCAAATTCATCATCTATTTCTATATTCTTTAAATTAAATATATCATGGAAGAAATCTCTGACATTTAAAGAAGGAAGGTTATCTTGTTCTTGTGGAATCATATTTAGACCTTGAAGATTTTGGAAATTAGGGAGATCTAATAACAAGAAATTATTACGATTTATTAGTCTATGATATTCTTGTTGAAGTTCTGGAGATAAGTTTGGAACCATTGTTGGATCTAAAGTTAATAATATTTCTTCTCTTAAATCAGGAGGAAGATCTACTATAAATTGATTGTCAATATTTTGATTATTAATATTATTGCTATTATCATTATTATTATCATTATTGTTATTATCGTTATTTTCAATATTATTATCATTATTGTTATTATCATTATTTTTATTATCATTATTGTTATTATCATTATTTTCAATATTATTATTATTATCATTATTGTTAATATCATTATTTTTATTTTCATTATTGCTATTGTCATTATTGTTATTATCAATATTATTATTTTTATTTTCATCTTTATTTATAATGTTACAGTATTTCCTATATAATCCCCCTAGAAATTTTAAAAACTCTCAAAAAGACACCAGAATTAATAATCCTCCTTCCAAAATTTTTTAGATTTCAAGATTTTTAACTTCAAATTTAATACCCCCCCAAAAAAATATTAAAAATTTAATTAATTAAGGATATAATAAAAGCAATAAATATTAATATTAATTTTGCTTTCTTAAAATAAAAACAAAAGTAAAAAAATCTCTTTCATACCTAATAATCCCTCCTCAAAATTTGAAGATTATCCAAAAATTTCTTAAGAATTAATAATCCCCAATGAAAATGGCCAGATTTTTAGTCATAAGAGGGATTATTAATTGAAATACAGTATTACCGTAAATTTCTGTGGGGTTCGTAGTAAATTTTAAAGAATAAATTCTCTAATTCTAATCCGCAAGTCAATTTTTTATAACATCTTTATATTCAATTACCTTAAATTTTTTGAGGGTGTAGTAGTAATGTTTACATAATAAATTTTCCAAATAGAATCCTCACGACATATGAATCAATTAGAAATTTATGGTAATATTTTTATTGTCACTAATTTGTTCATTGCTATTGGTAATTTTTTTGTTATCCTCTTTTTTATTATTTATATTTTCTTCTTTATTTTCATTTTCTTTAGGAATAATATCATTAATTTTTTTATTATCTTTTTCATTATTTTTTTCTTCATCAATTTGCATTTTATTTTCATCTTCATCTTTTTTATTTAAGTCTTTTTGATTTTCTTCTTTGCTTATTTCTTTTTCTTCTCTTTCTTCTTCTTTATCTTTGTCTTCATTTTTTTCTTGCTTCTCTTTTTCATTTTTGTCATTGTTATTTTTTGGAGATTGAATCTTTTGACTTTCAATAAATTCTTTTAATTCTGATGGTAATTGACTATATTCAAATTTCATATAATTATCTTTATCATTATCTAAAAAATCTAACATTTTTATATTATCTTCCTTATCTTTATTTTTATCCTTATCTTCATTGTTAATTTCTTTAATATTTTCTATTTCTTTTTCTTTTTTTTCTTCTTTAATTTCTAATTTTATTATATTACCTGATTCTAATAAATTTTTTTTAATTTGTTTAATCATATTATTTTTTTCTCTTTTTTCTTTTGCATCATATATAGTTATGCTACATACAGAATAATAAATATCTTTTATCTTTTCAATTTCTTTTAAATAATAATTTACTGTTTTTTCTTTTGCTCCAATTAATACAAAATTAAAATACCTTTTATAATTATTATCAAAAGGAAATATATAATTATATAAAAAAATACTTGTCATTTTTTCAACCATTTCTGTACTTTTTTTATTTATAAGTTTTATATTTATATTTGGCTTATAAAATAATATTAAACTATTGTTCTCTCTATATCTACAAATATTAAATGGAAAACATACAGATTCTTCAAAATATAATTCCATTTCTGATTTTAAAGAACTTTGACCATTACTCATTGTTTCCAAAAATGGATTATAAAATAAAACATAATCATCATTATTATTATGATTATTTATTAATTCAATATCATTATTTCTTCTTCTTAAAAAATTAAAATTAAATCTTAATCCACCTATATTCCTATGATAATTATTAATACCACTTTCAGAATGTGAATCATTATTTTCTATAATTTCCATTCTATTTATTTCATTATTATTATTATGATTATTATTATTACTATTATTTCCATCTAAAATAAAAGATAATTCATAATCTCCTTCAATATCATCA
Source organism: Ophryoscolex caudatus (assembly GCA_023806825.1). Taxonomy (NCBI): domain Eukaryota; phylum Ciliophora; class Litostomatea; order Entodiniomorphida; family Ophryoscolecidae; genus Ophryoscolex; species Ophryoscolex caudatus. Next base: position 9,615 of record JAJJLC010017591.1, read on the forward strand.
TCATTATCATTTTCTTCATCTTCGATTTCTTCAAATTCTACATCATCTTCTTCTATATTCTCATTATCATTTTCATTATCATTTTGTTCAAAATTACTATTATAATTATTAATATTATTTGATTCATTATTTCCATTTCTTAATTCTAGTTCTCCAGAATTATTATTATTCTCATTAATATTATTCTCATTATTATTTTCATTATTATTTATTTCATTATTTTCATCTTCATTATTTTCTTCTTGAATATTATACATATCATCTTCATCATTATTATCATTATCACTTTCATCATCTTCTTCCTCATTATCTTCTTCATCATCATCTTCAATAAAATTGTCATTCTCTAAATCTGATTCATCTTCTTCATCTTCTGCATCAGGAAATGAATCACTTTCAGATATCATTTCTTCGTCTTCATTTTCTTCATCTTCTTCATCTTCGTTTTCTTCATTTTCATTTGAATTATCATTTATATCCATATTGTCATCTTCATCTTCATTTTCTTGTTCTGAATCTAATATTACATTATTATCCTTTGCATTTATATTTTTTATTTTTATTTTAGAATTTATTCTTATAAATTTAAATAAGTTGCTTAAATATTTAATTCCCATTTCATGATATATTTCATTTTTATTATTAATTTTCATATTTTTTAAAATTATACTTATATTTTTAATAATATCATATTCTTTGCTAAAAATTAAATTAGATATTTCAAATGGATTATATTGACTATATATATGACTATCTTCATGAAATTCTGTCATGGAAAATAATATAATTATATTACTTTTGAATAAAATTACATTTTTTGGAGCATTATTTGGATTATTTTGTAATAAATTAAAATCTTTTATTTTTTTTGTTGTTATTTCAGCTAAAGAATTATTAATTTCAAATAATAATTTTTTTCTGATTTTATTCAACAAGAAAATTTCTTCATCATTCATATTCCTTTTTTTATAAGTCATAGATTGAATTAAAGATATAATTATATTTATATTTCTAAAAGATTCCATAAAACTCATATATGAATTTGCTCTATTACCATATGTTCTTAATGAATCATTCTTTTCCTTTGTTGTTATATCAATAAGTTCATCATTGTTATTTATATGAGGAGGCATTACAACATAATAATGATAATAATTTAATACTGGTATAATATTTTTTACTAAAAAATAAATAAAACTAACCTTATGCTTTTTTCCTGTATGAAAGCGAGTGACTAAAGAATTATATGAAGGAAAACAATATAAAATCTTAGTTAAAGCTATTAGAGAAGTATCTAAATCTATTATATAATTTCTTGAAAATTTTTGATTTTGTTCATTTTTTTCTATATCTTTTTCTATTTTAGAAGTTGTTCCGCATATATGTTTTAATAGATGATGGAAAATTGATTTATTTGTTTCTGAAAATAATTGTGAAATTTGTTCTATTTGTTCTTCTATTTTCTTTTTTGAACTATTTATTTGTTGAGTTTTTAATTCAATATTATTTTTAGGTTTTATAGGTGTTTGTAAAATATTTTTTTTCTTTTTTGACTGGGCTTGTGACAAACTAGTTTGTTTATTTATATTTATATCTTTCTCTATATCCATATTTTTATTTTCAACAATTTTTATTTCATTTTCATTTATATCTTTTTCTTTATTATCTTTTTCTTTATTATCTTTTTCTTTATCTTTTATTTTTTCTTTTTCTTTTTCTTTATTTTTTTCTTTTTCTTTATTTTCAAGAACTTTTAATTCATTTTTAATATTTTGTATATTTTTTTCATAAATTGGTTTTAATCTAAAAGCATATTTCACTTTTTTAATACTATTTAATTTATCTTTATCTTTGTCTGTTATTTTATTATTTTTATTATTTTCAATTTCTACAATATCAAATAAATTAAGTAATGTTTTTTCAAATAATTTTTCATTATCTTTAGATAAATCTGAACATAATTCTAAAAAATCTTCTACAAATATTTCATTATTTTCATTTTTGACATTGGCCCATGCATATTTAATTATTCCTTCTAATAAATTTTGAAGCATTTTTTCTTCTGTAAAAATTTTTACAACAAATTGTTTAAAACATTCATTAATTGTAATAAAATATTTAAATTTATTTTCATTGAAATTTATATTAGCATCATTTTTATTAAATTTTAAACTAATTATTTTTGTAAATAGTCCCTCATTTAAATATGGTATTAAAATTTTTATATCATCAAAATTCTGAATTATATTTAATAATATCATTATTAGTATATGCTCATTAATTATAAAGTTTTCGTTTGTTTTATTTTCTGTATCATATTTTAATAAATCCATAAACATATCAAGAAACATTTTTTTTTCATTTTCAAAATCTTTTTTAAAATAATTTAAAAATTTGAAGCATATATATATTGATAATAAATTTTCATATATTAACTTATGTTTTAAATAATAATATTCTATTTTTTCATTTTCTTTTGGAATAACATTTTTAATTGATAATATATTATTTTTTATTATATTATAATTTTTAATAAATTCATAATATGGTTTCTCATTACTTTCTTGTAATAAATTCTTTTTCTGATGATTTCTTAAAATAGAATAATTAATTTGCATTTTATATTGTAATTCCATTAATAATTTATCTTCATCATTTAATAATAAATTATCTTTTTCATTTTTTATATTATCTATTTGTGTTTGAAAACTTACTATATTTGGTAAAATTTCAGCTTTATTATCCAATTCATTAATTCTATATTCTATATTCAATTTTCTTAAATCATTTATTTTATTTAAAGAAATATTTCCTTTATTTATTATATTTTCTAAAAATTTTAATGTTGTTGAAAATTCTGTTATATTATATTCTTTTTTTTCATGTCTATGCTTCTTATTATTAACATTGTTTTTATCTTTATATTTTTTTATAATTGAATTATTTTCATCAATATAATTTATAATAAATGAAATAAAATCATAATCTGGATATAAAGGAAGTTCTTCTATTTTTAATAATATATGATTTATTAAATGAATTTCAGAATTGCTACTATCTAATTTTCCTTTTAAATATAATTCCATACTTCTTTCTCTATTATCGTTTAGATCTAATTCATTTATTTCCTCATTATTTTCATTTTGATTATTATTATTTTGTCCATCATTATTTTGATTCCCATTATTATTTTTTTGTTCTTCATTATTTTGAATTTCATTATTATTTTTTTGCTCTTCATTATTTTGAATTTCATTATTATTTTTTTGCTCTTCATTATTTTGATTCTCATTATTTTCATTATTATTAATATCATTATTATTATTTACATTATTATTATCAATATTATTATTATTTTCATTATTATTATTATCAATATTATTATTTAAATTATCATTATTTATATTTTGTTTATTTTTATTTTCATTATTTTCATTATCTATTTGCATATTTTGAATATTATTTTCTTGGCTTTGATTATTATTAATATTATTAGGTTGATTTTTATTATTTTTATCATCTTTATTATTATTTATTTTATTTTTTTTTATTTCTTCTTCTTTTTCTTTTATTCTAATTAAATAATTAACTATTTTATCTTTATTATCTTTTCCTTCTTGAATACATTGCATTACTTCATAAACTTTATAACCCATATTATATACATCTTCAACATCTAATATATTTTTCATATTATTAAAGCATAAACAACAATTATCAATAATATTAAGAACAACTCTATAAATTTGAATTCCATATTTTTCCATTTCAGAAAAATATTTAACATTTTCATCATTATTTTCACTATTAAAAAAAACTTCAATCATATCACTAATTATCATATATTTTGCATAAGAATCTATTTCATTTCTATATTTAAATTTTTTGGTCATTTCATTTTCTCTTATTAATAATAAATATAATCCAATATTTGATGAAAATTGATATTTAATAAAAATGAGTATAATAGAAGATAAAACATTCCATAAATTTTTTATAAGTAATAATTCAACTAAAGGAACTTCTTTTTTATTTGATTCATTTTTGCATATAAATAATAATTTTTTTGATATTTTAAATAATTGTCTAATTCCTCCATATTTAATTATATAGAATAGAACTATTGAAGAAATTGTTTTATTGTTTTTTCCACTAAACAAATTATTGATATATGATAACATATTTACAAAAGGAAGTAAACTTTTTATTATATTATCACTATCTAAATTTTCATTTATATTTTCTAAGCATTTTTTTCTGAAATATTTCAAAATTAAACAAACTATATAACTTAAAGACATATAATTTTTAATTATTTCAACATCTGTTTCTTGTATTTCACATAAAGCTTTTGTTTTTATCATTCTTCCCATAATTGAGATGAAATTAAATGAATCTAAAATATTTAATTTTATTCTTAGATCATGTGTCAAAATTTCGTTATTTAAAGGTAATTCCCCAAATAATTCTATTCTTAATGGCATATCAAATTTAGGAGGATATTTAATATTCAAATAATTATCTTCATTTATATATATTAAATTAAAATTATTACAATGAGGTAATTCTCTTTCTAAAATATCTTTATATGAAGTTTCCGTTAAAAATTTTTTTAAATTTGGCTTAACTAAATTTGATAAAATAAAAATATAAAAATTTGAGTTTATAATTAATCCTCTATTATTTAAAGGAATAAAGAACCAAGTTATATCACTTCTTTGGATAATTCTCTGTGTTATAAATTTTAAAAATATTGAACAATAATTTTTAAAAAAATTCTTAGTTTTGCATTCAAAATATATTTTTCTTAATGAAGCTTCAATAATTCTTTGGTATGTGCATATAATTTTATCTTTTTGTGTTTGATGTAAATTAAGTCCATTTGTTTTATTAATAATATTTATAAAATTTTGATAAAATTCTAATAGAAAAGCATCAGGTTCTAATTCAGAAATAGACTTTATTAATATATGATTTACTACTAAAGTATTGCATAATAAGCATATTGGTATATTAAAAAAATTAAAAAATAATTTAATAGATGTTTTAATTTGTGTTTTGCAAGTTTCTTCTAAAAATTTAATATCATCTTTATTTAATGACATGAAAAAAATTAAAATAAATTGCATTTTTCTTTCTATATGAAATAATTCAAGATTTGGCTTCATTTTTTCGCAATAATCAATTTTTTTTTGAGATATTTTTTCTTCTTCTTTTTTCATGAAATTATTTAAATTTTCATAGAAACAATTAACAATATCTTTTAATCCTTCTACTCTTATTAAAGCAACATAAGGACAATATAATTCTTCGACATAAATTTCTGATAAATTATATAAATCATAATAAAAGAATCTTTCATCATTTTGAACTTGAGAAAATATTGCATTTATCATTTTAATTGCACGATTATCTTCTAAAATATATTCTTTTCCTTTATTATGTATAGAAATAGTATATAAAGTTAAAAATATTAAATAAAATACTCCATTTTCTTTTGGTAAATAATTAGAGAAATAATCAAAAATTAAAGAAAATATTCCATTATTAATATAATTTGGGATTTTTGGAGGGAAATAATTACATATTTTAGTTACAAAATAAATACAATTTATTATTACAGAATTATATAAAGGATTTTTTTTTAATTTTTCTTTCATTAATAAATTTTTTATTGTATCAGATAATAAAGAGTCTAAAATATTCAATGAATTAATATTTGTAATTTTTTGTGCTATTTTAATCAATATTTTAAGGATTTTAGAAATTAAAAAGCATCTTTGAATTGTAGAAGGATTACTTTTTTCTTCTGTATTATCTACAAATGAATATTTAACTTCATCATCAGGTACATCTATATGATCTAATTCATATATAAGTCTTGGTAAAAAATAGTTATTAATGACGTTTTCATCAAAAACTCTTTTCTTTTTTAAAGAATAGACAACATTATCTAATCTATAAGGATAAATATTATTTTTAGGTACTTCTAGAATATTATTCAAAAAATGTAAAGGCATATCTTTAAATGAAGTGGTACTAAATAAAAATGTTAAAACTATTTTCAAAAATTTTTGATTATTAGAATCTTCAATAGATAGAATTTCTAAATTATTATCATTTTGATGAGTTAGATCACTTAATATTGAATGAAAAAATCCATTTTGAAATAAAATGCTTTCATAACCTCCATTTGAATTTATAAAATTTATACAATAATATAAAAAAGTACTTTTAATATCTATATGAATATTTGAAGTTAAAATTGATAGCACATCTTTTAAATATGATTCTATATAATATTCTGTAACTACAATTTCATCAAAATTTTGATTATTTCCTGCACATATATTTACCATTGATAAAATATATCTGGATAATATTTTTAATTGTTTATAATCTATATTCTCTGGATTTATTTTTATTAAATCATTTAAAATGCAAAAAAAGTTATTTACTACTGTAATATATATAGATTCATCTTTAATAATATATTTGGTAATATTTTCTATTTTTAATTCTTCTAATTTTTTTATTTTTTCATATATATCACTTTCTGCAAAATATTCATATTCCTTTTTTATTTCTATAAAATTATTCTTATTAGTATAATCTTTATGGTTTATAATAATTTCTTTAAATATTTGAAAAGGGTTAATTTCTTCTATTTTTTTTTCATTACTAGGTAGTCTATTATTTTTCTCTATTAATACTTGTTTCCATTTTTTATGAATAATTATCAATATTTCTTCTAATTCATTAATAATATCATGATTAATCACATAATTATTTTTAATTAAATGAATAAAAATATTTCTCATGAACATAAAAACAGGGCAAACATTAAAAAAATCTTTATAATAAATTATTAAGGATTTATTACTTTCAGAAAAAAGCATATAGATATCCACAATATAAGATTTTACTTCATTATCAAAAACTCTTAAAAAAATATTCTGTAAATGGTCAAAAGAAGCAAAAATTTCTCTTTGAGTTGAATTGCTTATTAGTAAATGTAAAAACTTTAATATAGGAATTATTTTTTCTTGTATAATTGTTTGGGTTATATTAGTTGAATATTTGGATAAAATATCATCAATATAGTTAAGAATTTCTTCAAATGACCAAAGGGATACACGAGATAAATCCCATTCTTTTATAGAAGATATAAACTCTAAAAATGATTGTTCTTTATTAATTAGAGATTTTAATTTTGAAATGAATTTCCCTAGCCTAGATTCTGGATCTAATAGTTTAGCACCATAATGGAAAATTGATATTTCTTTTATTATCTTCATGTTTTATTTGATAATAATTAATTAAATTGAGATAATTATATAGAAAATATTTAAATAGAAATATTTCTGGAAAATATATATTTTTATTAATTTTTTAGATTAAATTCAAATTATATTATTTAAATAAAATATATTTTATGAAATTTATATTATTCATAAAAATATCGCCATTTCATGATTAATCCCCCTTCAATTTTATTAAAATATTAAAAGTGCCTCCAAAAAATCTGTTAAATCATTACTTAATAACCATCTTTTAAAAAATTAGTT
>JAJJLC010017592.1:0-16891 GCA_023806825.1 Ophryoscolex caudatus
CACTGATGTTGATTCACTTAATAGTGGATTCATTACTGAATAAAATAACCAAAATTCTAATGAAGAAGTAGATGATTCAGAAAATTCTAACGAATAAATAAATTATTTATTTAGATTAATAAATTTAATTAAACATATTGATTCCAAAAATTTGAATTGATTATAATTATTTCTTATCTAATTTTTTTTAAATATTTATTTTTTTATTTTTAATTTAAAATATTTATAAGTAGTTTTCTTCTTTTTGTTTATATTAATTATTATTGTTTTTTATTTTATTTAATTTATTTATGGGTAAATATTGTTATATAATACTTTTGATCATTAAATTTTAGGGTAATAATAATTACTATTCTTATATATATAATTACTTTGATGTAATTATTTTTCAAATTAGGGTTAGAATCTTTTTCATTATGGGTATATTATTTATACATATATACCTTAAAATCAATGAAATATATGTCCAATGATAATGGTCTTTAAAATATCTACCTGATTTATCTAAATGGATTATTAGAATTGTTCTCTATAAGAATCATATTTTTAATGATTAATTACTTAAAATAATTCATTTTGTATTTTAATTAGAAAAGAAGAAATTAATTTTAAAAAATAAATCTCTAAGTAAATGAATAAGATAAATGTTTAATAATATATTGAATTTAATCAATAAATTTCCTTTTAATATCATATGCCATACTTATTTTTTGGAAGTAATTACATCTATTAATTAATAAAATAAATATATTTCAAAATAATTAAAGATTTTATAATAAAAATAAAAAATTGATTTTTGTTATAAATTTCATATTTTTTCAATTTTAATTTATTTTCAAGTCTTATTTATATACTTTTTAATTTTTTATACAATTTTTGTATTTCTATAAGAGTTATTTAAATTATTTTATATTTTATTTTTTGATTATCTGAGTATTCCTCAAACTTTTTAATATTATATTTTAAATTATATTTATTATTCTCTAAATGATTCATTAAATTTTTTTATATGATTCTTTTTCAATTAATTTAATTAACTCTTTATGCTTTATATGATAGTTTCCGAATATATATAGGAATAAAATATATTTGAAAAATTTTTAGCTTAACAGGTTAATAAATTATTTTTTTAAAATTTCTGTGTTTTGTGGTTAAAAGTGTTTAAAAATACTATTGGTTATTTTAATTCTTTTTCTTTAAATTTATATAATATTATATATTAATATATAAGTATTAAAACTTCTTTTTTGTTATATATTTTATTTTTATATATTCTTCAATTTTAAAAAAAGTTTTATCTTATATATCATCTTTTTTATAGTCAAAATTTAAATCATTGTTATTAACTTACTATTTCACTATTTGTTTTTATTACCTTTTATTTAGTATAAAGATAATATTATATAAATTATTTATTTTATTTATATTGTGATTTTTGAATGTTTTATAATTTTTATAAATAATCAAATAATATTATTTATTATTTTAATTAGTATTATTTTTTCTATTTTGATAAAATGGAGGAAAGTAAACATTTGTCCTAATATTTAATTTTATTATTGCTATTAACATAAAATTTCTTTTATCATAAAAACTATTAGTTCTAATTTTTTGAATTATAATTAATAATATTAATATTATTTTTATTAAATTTATTATTTATATAAGAAGAAAAATAATTTGGATTTACTTTTTTGAAAATATTGTAATAGTTATATATTTTTATATGAATTCATTTTTTTGTCTAAATAAACATTAATCATAAATTATTAATATCTAATTTTTTATCAGCAATTCTTTGATTTTAGTATTTTTTTAGTTTATTTAACAGAATTAGAAATTGTAGAAGTTTTTTATACTTAATATAAATCTATTAATTTGATTGATTGTATCAGAATAATAAAAAATGCTTATAACCAATTATAATTTTTTATAAAATAAAATACAGGAAGTGTAATTTTTTAAATGGGGATTATCAATTTTTATTATTAATGAATCATTGAATTCATAACAATTATCTAGGATTTTAATATAAGAATAATAATGAACATAATTTAAACTTCTTATATTATCTATTATTCATATCAATTTATATTCTAAATTATTGTTAATTAAAATATCTTTGCCTAAATTTTTTAAATTAATTATTTCTTCTTATCATATAATACAATTATATTTTTTATTTAATATTTTATCAAATCTTTGAATAGAAAAGATAATTATTTCAATAAGCATTTTAAATTTAGTTATTTATACAAGGTTTTTTTTTAATTTTATGCACAATACTATCCAATCATTTATTTCAATTTTAGATATAATAATGGAATATTTAACAATTTTTCAAATGAAAAGATTATTCATACCAACTTGGACATTTTATTAAATTAATTAATTGAATATAAAAAAATACCTTAGAATAATAGAATTTTTTTTGATGTAAAATATTTATGATATTTTCAACCAGCTTCTTTTTTTGATTTTCCTTTTATATCTTATTCCTTATAAATAATGTTATAAGTATTGATATTATTTTATAATTTTTTTTCAAGATATATTTGAATATAAAGATTTACATATATCTAAAATATCATCTAGAATTTCTTTTTTCTATGATTTAGCTAATCCTTTTTTTTACAAAATTTTCTTATTTTATTTATATAATGGAAAAAGCAACTTCAAAATCTGTTGTACAAATATCAAATTTATTTTTTTCTATTCCATTATCATTCAAATGATCCATATAATATTTAATTAAATGAATCTAAATAACATTCTTCTGTTTTGTTATTAAATATGATAAAAATTCCTTAAATCATTTTTTAGGTGATATAATTAAAATACATTATTATTATATTTTGCATAATTCCAGTAGGATATAAAGGCTCCATCAATCAATAAATACCGACTAAATATTAATCCTTTAATATCTAAAACTGAAAAGAAATATTAAAGATTTATGTTTTATAATTTTTTTTTTCTTTTGAAATAATTTGTATTAAAGATTTTGATCTACAAAAGGATTCCTCAATAAAGAAGTTATTACAATATTCTTATATATTTTATTCATTTGTAAGATAAATTTCTTTTTTATTTTATATATTTCTATTTTTAAGATAAATATCATCATTTTTAATAATTTAGATAAATTTTTTGCTTTATATTATTGTTTTCCATATTTAATAAATTATACATATTCTATATATAAAGTTTTATTATTTATTAAAAATTTATCCAAGTGATTATATAAATTTGCCTTCTTATCAATTAAGTTTGTAATTTCAAGTATATTAAATATATATCATATCTTTCAATTTTATAAATATTATCATTTTTATTATTGTTTAATTTTTCAGAATTTTCATATAATTGTTTACTTAATGCTTTACAATTATTAGAATGTTAATTTTTTTAAAAAATTTCATAGAAATAAATTTTTTCTCATATAACTTGTACAGTTGAATTTCAAAATTTGATATTCTTGTTTGGTAAATTTTTGATTTTTCTGTAATTTTTGAAATGTCAAGTAACTCTTCTGTAATTTTAAGGATTAATCCCTACCATTGAAAATTCTAAATTTAGATATTTAATATGATATGAAATTAAATTTTTTATTGAATCTTCTATAATTTCAATTTGTTTAGTTATATCTTCTTCTTTAACATTAACTAGGAGTTTCTTAAGTATATTTTCCTTTAGATTTAGTATTTTATCTTAATTTTCATTTTAAATAGTTTATCTTTTAAACAATATTATATTATTTTGTAGGTATATATTCTTTTAAAAAAGAAAAGTCATAATTATATTTTTTATACATTTTTAATTTTATTTTTCTTTTCTTTATATTTTCTTTATAACATTATAAATTCTAATTTAAAATTTAAATTTTGAGAATATTTACTTTCCAAGATTATATAATATTATTTTTTGGGTTAAAAAAAATTATTTTTTTTATTTAATAGTATTTGTTCCCTTTTTTTTATTATAATTTAACCCATTTTTTTAAATTTTAAATAATATATTATATATATATGTAAATATATTATATTTTATTTTTAAATTTACTTTCAGATTAAATATAAAAATTTTTTTATTTAATTTATTTAATTTATTCTGAATATCTCCAGAATGATGTTTTAATTATATTGAAAATGAGGATTATTATTATCCATTTATTTTATATAAAAATACAAAATATGTTATCCTATTTATTAAATCACATAAAATAAATGAGAATTTTTTTATATATATTTATTTGTTAATAATTTTTAATTTAAGTATGACAAATTATGAAAAATTCTGATAACTATTACAAGCTGATAAACTGTACTAATATGCAATACTAAATCAAAAGAGAAGAAAAAAATAAAATAAAAAAGAGAAATAAAAAGAATACTAAAAAATAATAAAATAGGAAATTAACTATAGAAGGAAGCAAACTGTAAAGAAAATCCCTAAATTAAAAAAGAAGATAATAGTTTAGAAATAAATGATATTTTAAAAAATTTTGAAAATAAAGAAAATTCTAAGAATAATATAATTGAAATTAAAAATCAAAAGATGAAATTACAAGAAATTGAAAAATATATAAACTATATTAAAGAAGAAATAGATAAAAATCTAGAGGAAATAGATTTTGAAATTAATGAAGAAAATATAAAAAATATAAAAAATGAATAAAAAATAAAGAAGAACAAAAAAATATATATGTATTGAAGTTGAATTAATTATGGATAAAATAGATACAAAAAATGAAAATCTTTAGTAAGAAAAACATTTAATTTTTAAAAGAAGAAAAAATAAAAAATACAATAAAATATGTTGGTAAGATTTTATAATAAACAAACATAATCATTAAAAAGATAAAGATATAAATAATTATAGAAAAAATGAACATTTAATTAAAAGCTTTCTGTAAAACTTTAATAAAAAGAATAAATAAAATAATATTAAAAAACTATGTTTTAGAAAAAGAGTATTCTATAGATTGTAATAAATTAAATAAAATAGAAATCATAAAAGAAAAAAAATATATTAAAAAATTATTCAAATTATATTAACAAATACATTAAGTATTTAGATATAATAACTTTTTGCAATAAAAATAATACAAAGAAAAACTACAAAATATATATGATGAAAATAAATATAATTTTTTCTGAAAGAGAATACTATATATAATAACATTATAAATTTATAGAAATCTAATTCATTAAAAAAATACTAAATATAATGCATTATAGAATATACTTAATAATAAAAACTGATTTTATGGGATTATGGGACTAAAAATGTATTTGTAATCATTGAAAAAAAACTTTTAATTGATGAATATTTTATATAAAATTGTGGTAATATCTAGGAATAGAATTTTATATAGATGGACCTTCCATCATCCAGTTAAATATTTGCAATTATTAATTATTCTATAAAAAATTATAATTATATTTTATTATATATCTTATTTTTATATATTAATATTATACAAAAATGAAATACTGTATGAAAGAATTTTTAGTCCAATGAAAAAAATATTAACTCAAAAAATATATATAAATTGGATATAAAAGCCATAAAAAATAACACTGAAAATAGCAGAATAAATTCATTGAATAATAAGTTTGAAGATTTTCAAAGAATAGGATATAGGTGTCTTTTAAAACTAAATTTATTAAAGCAGACAAAAATACAAGGATTATTAAAAAAAATAAAAATATGGATATTAACCGTACATTTGAAAAAATAAAAATGTATATCATTTTTTTTATCTTTTACATATGATAGAAATATAGAATATCTTAGAAATAAGATTTATATAATTTCTAAGCAATAATCAAATTATAACTTTTTATGTATTTATTTTATAGATAACAAACTAAGATATTTTGATGATGGAATTTATAATTATAAAATATTTCTTTTATATATAAGGTACTAAATAGATATAATGAAACATTTAGAAAGGAATTAAAAAATATTAAGAATTTAAAATAATTGAGTGATAATTTTAGATTTTATTTATAAAGAAATTAATAGAATTATAGATTTTTTTTCAAAAAATGAAAATATTCTATATAATTCAAAAAAGACTAAATTCAAGGTAAAAAAATTTAAAATTAATTTAAATTTAAATTCTCAATCATATATTGTAGATATGATTTTTTTATTAAAATATAATATTTTTTTCTTTTCCTCCTTTATCTACTCTATTCAAGATGAAAAACTAAAAAATTTTAAAAAGTTTAATAAATTAATTATAAATTCAGTTGAAGAAGTATCTCAAGAAAATTATAAGAAAATAAATAATTTTATATACAATTATAATTTCCTTCCAACAATGAATATATACCTCAAATGATGATGAATTTAAAATAAGAATAAAAAAACATCAAGATAATATTAAGAAATTATTTGAAAAACAAAATCAAGCACAAGATATTAAAGAAATATAAAATAATAATAAATATATAAAGAAATAAACTCAATTTAATAAATCATTAATAAATATAAAAAAGTTTTAGATAATAATTACATTCAAAAAGAATAAGTGAAAAATTACAATAATAATATAATATGAATAATTCTGATATTAAAAACTTACAAGATTTACTGGTAGGAAGCCAAAATAATAAAAAAAATTAAAAAAAACAAAAATAATATTAAAACTAATGATGATATAAAAAAAATAAAAAGGTTAGTTAAATACTTAGAAAAAAATTGAATTATTCATACTTATAAAGTAAATAATAATAAAATAAATGTTTTAATAAAAAAGATTATAAAAATGAAGTAATTAAAGTTATAAAAAAAGATGAAAGTAGTAATATATTTCATATACATAGAATTTGATATATTATCTAAATTTACAATAAAAAAGTTGATCAAAATTTTTTTATATAATAATTCTTCAAAAAAATTTAGTGTTATGGATAAATAAAAAAAAATTTGGGTAAATTTTATCTATAACTCATATGTAAGGAAGAAATTATTCTGAAAATAGTTTTGAAGACCAAGAAAATATTTTAAATATTAATGATTTTAAAATAAATGATTTAAGAGAGATTGTTGAAAGATGAAAGATTAAGTAAATATAAGGATTTAATATTATTCTTTAAAAAATTTATAAGAGAATAAGATGAAGTTTAGAATCAGATGATGAATTATTACTTCCTTATGTTCTATGCAATAGTTCTAGAATATATAACTAAAATATATTTGGAAAATTTGGAATATTACAGATTAATAAGAGAAAATATTAAAGAAGATAATAGAAAGAAAAAAATCATATCAAAAAGATTAAATTTTATTTTATATTTAAGATTAAATAAGAAAAATTTAATACATTAATTATTTGAATAGCTTAATTTTAAATTCTATTTATAATAAGTTATCATAAGTTTCATATTAATTCCCCCATAAGGAATAGAACCCCATCATTTTTGCCATATTCCCCATTCAAAAATTTTTTCCCAATCTCAATTAAGTTATCTTAATTTATTTTTGATAATACAAAGTTAAATAATATATAAAATTAGTTAATTTATTAAACAATTAAATAAATTTATTTTAATTTTAAATAATTTTTTAATAATAGAATTATTAATCTAATGGATTGTTATATAATATAGTAAGTTTCATATTATTCCCCCCTGGTAAGGATTAGTACCCTCCCTCAAATTTTTTGTCTTTCATTGTAGAAGAGAGGGGAGCCAATATGAAACTTAGGGTTTTTTTATATTTAGATTTATATGTATTATATTTCATATAGTATAATTTTAAAAAGTTTAATTTACTTTTTTCTTTTTAACTTTAAAAATATTTTTGGTACTTTGGTACATTTCAAAGTATTAAAATTGGTAGTGTTTGATTAATATATTTTGTACAAATTTTTTTATTAAGGATTTATCATATTATTTTTTTCAATTCATTAAATTTTTATTAGTACAAATTAAACTAAATATAATAAAAATAATAAACAAAAAAATTGAAAATTTTAATATAATTTTATTTATAGGGCTTAAATATTAAAATAAATATTATGAAAAATATATTTGAAAAATAATTGTTTCATTTATAAAAAATTTTTTTAAAAAATTAAAATTTATCCCAATTTTATAAATAATAATTCTTATTTTTAATTTTCAAATAAATGATAGCTGCAATAAAAAGACTAAGTAAAAAAGAGAAAAACTCTAAAAATATTAATGAAATAATTCCTGGAATAAAATAATCTAAAAATCCTCCTCCATAAGCACCTCCAAAAGAAGATATGATCAAAAAGAATAAAATCATCAATAATATAATAACAATAAAAAATATCATATTCTTTTTTTTAGTTTTTAATACTAAATCATAACTATTAGATATATTATTATTTTTCATTAATTCTCCAATGTTATTTCTAATTGAAAAGAAAAAATATTCTATTATAAAATTAAAATATTATCATATAAAAATTTTATTTAATTTTTATTAATATAAAGAATTAACAATAATTAATAAAAAAAAACTTATCATATAATAAGCAAAAGTATTACTCAGTACATATCTTATTTTTTCTTTAGTTGATATTTCTAAATCTAAATTTTCAGATTTGATTAATTTATATTTTAAATTATGACCCAATTTAAAGAAAACATTTTCAACTTTAAATTTTTATAAAGTATATTTAGGTGGCAAGAACAATACAGTTGAAAAGATCTGTGGTCCTTCACCATCTATAGTACCCAATTTTTTCTAATTATTCATAATAAGCCTAATTTCTAGAAATATATGCTGAATGTCAGAGTTCAATTGGGCTCTATACTATAAAAAATTAATAAAAATAATAAATAAAAAAAAAGGCTATAATCTTAAAGAGGGAAAATATTTTTATTTTTTAATGAAAAACATAAGGATTTTCAGATTCTGGTGAGGATTTGGCTTATCCGAAGTCTCTGGTTACTTAACCTATCTCCTTTTTTCCTTATTATCTATAGCTATGTTGTGAAAAAATGGGGGAATAGGTCAAAATTTTTTTGAAAATTTTTTTGGTTTCTCTATGTTAGATGAAATATTTTCCTCTATCTTATAATATGTCACCAAAATAAACACAGAACTAGATGAGAAAAATTGCCACCTTAAAGAGCCGTTTTTTTAAAGTTAATAAAGGAATATAGGAGAATTAGATCATTTACCTTAATTAGACTTTGGATAGGGTCAAATCCTGATTATTCAAAATATATATATATTTTTTTATTTATTAATATTTTCATTTTTCTAAAAAAGAAAAAATAAAAAATAGAAAAATTGAATTAAAATTACCAATAGCCAAATCCTTTGGCAAATTTTTATAATATTTAAAGTTATTCAGAATTTTATTATCATATTATTTTTCTATGGTGAATATTAAGATGAATATATAACAAACAGTTTTAAGAGGAGGTATTATTATGTAGTACCTAAGAAGCCTCAAATAAATTAGAATAGTGAGGAAATTAAAATTTAGGAGTTGGGTAAAAAAAAATTTAAAAGAGGATAAAGGGAAATAAAGTTTAAAAAGAAAAATATTAAAGAAGAAATACTTAATATATTAAATAAACTAAACTTAAATCCTAAAAAGACTTTTAAATAATCATATTTAAGTTATAAAATTAAAAGAATTTTATATAAAATCATTTGTAAACATAAGAATAAGGGAAAAAATTCTGCTTCAAACAAAAGGATATTTTAAGATAAATAAAAATCTAATTTGAAAAGATTCTTTAATTAAAAAATACAAATAAAGGTTGATATATTATACAGCTCAAAAATTTACAAAAAGAGCTTTTATAATACAGAAATATATTTTAAAGCCTTTTTTTACCCTAAAATTTAAAGAAAAAAAATTATTTATTGATTACATTTTTTGGAAATAATAACAATTATAAAAGCATAATTTTTACAAATGAGAAGAATTTAGTTTTAATTTTTACTACAAATAAACAGAAAAAACAAATTGGATTATCAAGAATATCTTATTGCCATTATAAACAAGGAAATGAGAAAATTTTCAAGTTAATGGGGAAAGCCAAAATTTCAAAAAAAAGCTTAAAGTAGCAGCAGGAATGTCAAACTCTATATTTTATAAATTAATTTTTTTAATATATCAACATTAGATACTTTTGCCTATTTTCAAATTTTAAGAAATAAAAAGATAATATGAAAAGAATTCAAGAAAAATAAGGTAAAAAATTTATTTTTGATTAGAAATTTATATTATATTAATAAAAACAAAATCTTTCAAAATTAGATTCCAAATTCCCCAGAATTTTTATAATAGAATTATATTGGACTTTTGCAAAACAAAATTCAGAAGGAAAATTTTTTAATGATATGGAAAAAAATAAATAAAAAATACTTTAGAAAAAAGTAAAAAAACATAAAAAAGATAAAAATTTTTTTAATATTTAAATAATAAGTTTAAAAATGCAATTTAAAATCATTTTTCAAAAATTGATCAAAAAATTAAGGAACATAACCTTAATGTTGATTTGAATAGATTTATCATAAACAAAAACAAAAGAATTTGAAAACTTTGAAAAATATTTAAAAAAATTAAATCATGTTACCTAAAATCATTTTTTTAAATGAATGAATTTAGAAGAAAGAAAATATTGGTCTTAAATTATAAAAAAAAGTTTAATAGATATAGCAAACTCTTTAATATTTGAAAAATCAAAAGAAAAAAGAGAAAAGAAAACTTAGGTATTAATAAGAAGAAATTTAATACTTTTATAATGAATTCCATCAAACCAAAAAAAAGATGAAGATTATACTTCTTAAATATAAATTATAAAAAAAATAAAAGTAATTTTTGATTTATTCTTTTTTATAGAAGTGACTAAAATAATAAAAAAAAATATTTATTTTTTTTCTTTTCTATAAAAAAAATTAATGACATTTGTGGATAGAAGTAGTCCCCTAATAGACAATATTTCCCTAATTAATTATTTTTTGATTTAGTTAATTATTATCTATTAATCTTATTTAATTACTTGGAGATTTATTCATTTAAAATTAATATCTTTCCTTTTAATTAAGATAAAAAGTTAATAAAAATGTAAAATCTAGTTAAACTTTTGTATATAAAGTCAATGAATTATTAAAAACTAATTGGAAATTAATGAGGTCAAAAATAGAAGGACCAAATTTGTAACATCATTTTAGGTTAAACAAATGTTATTTTTTGTTTTAACTGTTAATTAAAAAAATCCAAAATATTTTGTCAAAAATGGGCCATACAATACATTGAAATGATTAAATTTTTTTTCATAATAAGTTTGATTTAGAAAGAATATATTAAATATAAAAGATAAAAAGAATATAAATATACTTCTGATAATTCTTATTGAAAGAGGAATAAAAGGTTCAGTTATTTTACAGGAATGAATAAATGAAAAATAATTAATTATATGTTGATAAATACTAACCAAAGACCAATATATTTTACAAAAACTTACATTTTCAATATTTTTTTCATTATTTAATTTTATTATTTCAATATTAAATTTATTTTCATAATTTTGAGAATATGATTTTTTTCCTCTTTTATTTTTAAATAATAATAAAACATTTCTTTTTGATTTTTCTGGTAATTTATCCTTTTTATCTTTTAAATTTACATCTCCAGCATCAGAAACAATAGAAATATTTCTTATATTAATATTACTTTCATTCCTTTCATCTTCTAATAATTGCTCATCAACATCACATCTAGGATGGATAGATACTTCTCCTTCAATTTCATTTTCCTTATTCTTTATTTTATCTAAATTTGAAAATATTATTTTTTTTGTATTGTTTTTTTTGGTGGGTTATTTATTATTTTTTTTAAATTTATTATTGGTTCACTATATAATAAATAATATATGTATAGTAATATTTATGAAATAATTCCTATAATAATTAAAAGAAATCCTAAATTTGCTTTTATGTTTTTATAATTTAAACCATTTATTGTACATTTAATTATTCCTATTGTATCAAAAAAATTATAAGATTCAATTATAGGCTCTTCATAATGTTTAAATTTAGTTTCTTCAAAAAGATCTACAAATTTATTTTCAATTTTACATTTACAAGTGCATGTTGATTCTTCAAAATTAAAATTTTCAATTACACAATTTTCTCCTAAACATGCTATTTGTTTAGAATACATATGAGTATATAAAAAAATTAATCTTTGTTTTAAAGGTATATCTACTCCTAATAATATTATATTTTTCCAATAATTATTATATATACTAGAATCCTTTTCAAAAATATTTATATGTTCATATTCAACTAAACTTGCTATAATAGGCCCTAAAGTTTTGTTAATATTTCTTATATATTTATTGGTTATAATATAATCTTAATTTTTATTATAATTATTTTTTATTGATGTACCAATGTAATTTAAATCTATATCATAATATCTAAAATGACTTTTAAAATTATGTTTTATAAAAATATTATAAATAAATTTTTTATTAACTTCAAATTCTTTGATTATTGGTTGTTGCACTTCTCTAGATATTATTTTAAAAAATCCTTTATTAGCTTTTTGAATAAGCTATAAATTATTTTATTCAATAAAAATGATTTTTCTATATATGATAAAGGATTAAGCAAATCTTCAGTACTTTTAAATTTATAAAAACTAATATAGTATAATCTTTATTAATATAATGGTCAACTACATTAAAAGAAGGAAAATTCTTATAATAATTATCTGGAAAATCTTTTAAATCAATCTCCTTAATATCAGTATTTATTTCATGAAATTTTATTGAGCAACTATCAACTTGTTTTATATTAGGATTAATATTACATTTTTTATAATCATTATTTATAATAAAATAAGGTTTACATTTTTGACATTTGTCTTTAGTACATCTTATACAATTTGGAAATAAATTTCTACATTTATCAACACAATAATATTCTCCAGAATCCATTTCATAATAAGACTTTATTTCATTTTCTTCAATATATTTACATTCTTCTTTTTTCAAATTAACACAATAATAATAATTTTCACATTTTTTACAATATTTATTAATACCATCATAATAATTATCCACACAATGTTCTAATTTTTTTATACATTGAACTTTATTATAAACAAAATATTGCTTTTCACAATTTTTACAAACATCTTTTTCGCAGTTTTTACAATGTGCAAATCTATTAGAACATTTATCCATACAAATATTTTCATTATCAATATAATAATATAAATCTTTATTTGAAATTTCACTACATATTTTTTTATCATTATTTAAACAAGCATAATTGTCTTCACATTTAATACATTCAGAAGGATTTGAATTTAAATCATGCTCTATACAATGAAGTATTTTATTTTGACATTTATTTTCATTATTAAGATAATGAGATTGTAAGCATTCATTACATTTATTTTTATCACAATTCATACAATAATCATATTTCTCTAAACAATTTTCAATACAATTATTATCTTTAAAATAATAAGAACTTATATCTAATATTATTTCACATCTTTCTTTATTATCTCCTATACAATAATAATTCCTTGTATCATCACATTTTATACATTCTATATATCCTTTTTCAAATCCATTATCAGGATCTTTCTCTAAATAATATGATTCATTATAAACTCTACATCCCTCAATCCTTTCTTCACATATATTATTTATTAATTGATATTCTGGTTCACAAGCATTACATATATTTGCAGAACTACATTTTTTACAATGTTCAATATATTTAAAATAATAATTATTATTAGATTTTTTTATTTTATAATATCCACCACTAGGTACTTCTTTAGAACAAATAATAGGATTTTTATCATATTCTCTAACTCCTACAAATAAGATGAATTAGGATTACATTCAAAACATTGTTTATATTCATTGCATTCACTACAACCTATAGGGCATTTTCCATTATCACTTTCTTCATAAGCCTTATCATAATTTTTACTTATATTAGGTAGAATTATTTGTATACCAAAATCAATTGGTGTATAGTCATATTTTAAATCTTCCCTTTCTTTTGATTCTTTTTCAACACATTCAAACATATTATTACAAGGAACAGTTTGTGAGCATATTAAATTATAATGTGGACAAAGTAAATGACCAGTATAATTTCCACCAATCTTAATATAACCCCCATTTTTTGGACAAACAATATATTGATTATTAATTTTAATTGTTAATGATTTATTACTGCAATACATTTCATAACAAGTAGGGCGAATAAATCCTTCATATATTTGTTTTTTAATATTATTTTCATCTTTATGAATTATAGAAGAAAATGCACAAAAAGAAATATCAGAAAAACTTTCTCCATAATTTGTACTAAATATTGAATAATTATAAATTTTTTTCTCTTTTTTCCAATAATAAAAAGCATAATGACCAAATTCATTTTTACTTCCTAAATTACAATTTCCAATATAACTATATTCCTTATTTACTTTGTTAATATTCCTTATTTTTATTTAAATTTTGAGAAATATGAAATTTAATAGGAAAAAAAATAATTTTGATTTATAAATTCAGGTATTTCTAAATAAAAAGAAATTAAAAGGGATAATTAAAATAGGTAATAAACATATTTTATAATGAGCTTTAGCTTCTTTCTCACTTAAACTAATAGGACAATAATCTGCATATTGATTCCCATAATTTTCCCAAGAATTTCTAAAATATTTACTTCCTAACATATCATTTGATAATAGAGAATTTTCACATATACCTCTACTTAATCTTCCAGAAGTGCATGTACTTTTTGTAATACTTGAACAAAATTCATTTGGGAATGTTGAATATCTTTGAGTATTTTCTGTTGTTCCTTCTATTAACAATTTATTACAATCAGTATTAAAGAAATTACATTTTGTATTTTTACCAAATTTCATCAGCCCATCTGTATAATAATTAACATCATAATATCTGAAATCCTTCAATAATGCTAAAGTAAATTCAGAAATTACCTGCTCTTGAACATATATTTGAGAAGTCATATATTCTCATAATAATATTCTTGATTCCCAATGAATATATTCCTCATCACATCCATTTGAAATTTCATCTTCAATTTCTATTCCATTTATTTTATCACAATTAAAATATTTTTTATCTTTTGAAAGTAAAGTATGAGATGATATAAACTTTTTTGTTATAGAAGTGTTAGGAATTCTATGTATAACTATATCTCCTATAAATATTCCATTCATTTTAATATCATTTTTTGTAAATCCTAAAATATGAGTTAATTGATGTAAAAAATAATAACTATAAAATTCTTTTTTATAATTATCATTATTATCTATTTTAGAAATTAAAGTTGTATCTATTATTATTAATCCTACAATTGGCCTATTATTGCTATTTCTTTTAAGAATTGAAGATTTTTCAAAACAGCCATTTA
Source organism: Ophryoscolex caudatus (assembly GCA_023806825.1). Classification (NCBI taxonomy): domain Eukaryota; phylum Ciliophora; class Litostomatea; order Entodiniomorphida; family Ophryoscolecidae; genus Ophryoscolex; species Ophryoscolex caudatus. The sequence goes on from JAJJLC010017592.1 coordinate 15,430, forward strand.
GCTCACTTGAATTCCCTTCTCTAACTAAAATTATAAGATCTGTGTCTATTCCATTAAATAAATCAGGATCTAAATTCATATTTTTAAAGTATTTATCTGAAATTCCAATTAAATTATTAATATCTATTGGACTTTTTTTTTTTCAACCTTAATTAATTTTTGTAAAGTTTTTTTTGCTTTATTTAAAGAAAAAGCATAAATTGTATATAAATCTTCAATTACTTCTGATTTTAAATAAGATAAATCAACATGAATTCTAATATTCTCATATGAATTTATTTTTGTTTTATTTGTATTCTTATTATTTTCTAAAATATTAATATCATTTTTTTTATAATTTGAAGAATTATAATTTAAAGGTTTATGTTTATTAAAAACAATTTATTTTAAAAATAATAATTAAAAATAATAAATATGACATTTTTTTAAATATTTTCTAATTAAATTTTTAAATAGCAAGTCAAATATAAATAATTATATATAATTAATTTATTTTATATATTTGTAATAAATCAATAATTAAATATTTTATGAAATATAATTATCTATTTATAATTATTTGAATTTTATTGTTTTTATTCAAAAACATTTAATTTAATTATTTTTGGATATTTTGAAATTTATTTCTTTATAAAAAATTTAGGATTATGCAAATTATTCAATAATAAAATATTATTATTTATTTATAAACAATTAATTATAAATCTTTCATTGTATTTATAACAACAGATATTTTTAATTTATTAAATATAAATTTTTAATAACTTAAATGATTAAAATAAAAGGTTAATAATTTACACATTTTATTAAAATGATTATTTTAATAAAAAAATTATTGAATTATATAATAATAATTTTAAGTAATTTGTTAAATTAAGCAAATATATTTAATATGATATATATATTATAAAAAATTTATATACTATATTATGTATTATATTTTTAAAATAATTTTATAATTCTTTAAATTTAATTATATTTGTTAATGTTTAATTAATTTTATTTTTGTTCTATTATAAATTAATTCATATATATTCTATCAAAAATTCTTTAAAAGATTTCAATAAAGATATAAAAAATTTGAAAAATAATTTGATAAATATTTTTGATTATATTTCCTAATATTTTAAATTTGAATTTATTTTAATATTACACTTTAATTTCTTTTTCTATAATTTAATTTATAAAATAAAATGATTTAAATTTAAAAAATTGAATAATTCATTTTTAAATTGTTTATAAAAATTTACCACTTTATTTATAACTTATATATTTTTATTATTATAGATATTTTTTTCCTTAGATTCAAAGAAACTTCCCTCCACATCCCTTTCCAGGTGTGTACCCAAAAAAAATAAAGTTCCCTACATATAGATAATTTTTTTTATACAAGGACATACCTTCATTTTTTTGTGGGAAGAGCAGAAAAGGGCCGTTTTTTTTGATAAATTCATTTTTTTTC
>JAJJLC010017593.1:0-16807 GCA_023806825.1 Ophryoscolex caudatus
TTTTTCACATTTTTCACATATTTTTACATATTTTTCACATTTTTCACATATTTTTCACATTTTTCACATTTTTTTCACATTTTTCACATAAATATTTTTTGGTAAAATTTGCCCTAAAAATTTAAATAAATGGTTTAAATATGATGACCTAAATGGATAAATTCATAAAATTAATAATGAGAGTATTGTAATTGATAACATAAAAGCTTCAGAAGTTTTATCTTTATTTATTCAAAGAAAAATAATTTAGAATTCTGAAATGTAAAGATTTAACTATTAAATAGATATTGGAAAAGTTTATTAAATTTATATTAAATATCATATTATATAATATTAAAAAGTTTTTTTATTTTCTTTTTTTCAAATTTGACATTGACAAATATAAACTTTTTCCCCATTCAACATAAATTTTGAAGATTTGGCACATTAATATAAAAAGGGTTGAAAAATTATGAAATTTTTAATGTCACTCAGTTTTGTTAAGTAAATTAAATTTTTAATATAAAATATAAGATATATTTTTTGAGCATATTTAATATTTCAATATTTATTGAATAAAATTTATAATAATCTAAATAATCATAGGTAAATCTTATAAATCAGGAAAAATAAGGAAATATTTTCATAAAATAAAAATGAAAAAAAATAAATCAATAGTTTTTAGAATTTTAAAAATTAATTATAATTAATATTTTATTATTTTAAAAATCATATTCTATAAAAATTGGGTAAATACTAATTTTTTTCTTTTAATCATAAATTTGAAATTAAAATATTTTAAATTATCCCATTTTAATACTATTTTTTTAAAAAATTATATTTATACTATAGATACTATTTAATATGATTTTTTGGACTTCATTTTTAAAAAATTTCAAAAAAAACAAATAAAGCAATACAGAATACGGTATATAATAATGTCAGATAAAAAATCTAAAATATTATCAATAAAAGAAAATTTTAATAAACAAATAAAATTATCCAAAACTCCAATCAAAAAAAATTATTCTGAAAAAAAAGTAAGAATTAATAGAGGAAAAATTTATAAAGTTCAACTAAAAGGAAAATTTTTTAGATTAATTAATACTTCAGTATTATTATCTGATGAAAAGTTTTTAGAATTAAAAGAAGGAATTTATAATGATAAATATTTTCTTTATACTAAAAATAATTTAAAAGAAAAAAATAAGACTAAAAGACCCTTTTTATATGCTGCTCAACCAGCAAATGTAATAAGTTCTCCAAAAAAAACTATGAAATTTGAAGATGAGCATATTAGTCCTTCTGAATTATTTAAAAAATTAGATAAAAAAGAAAGAGAAATAATATTATCTCATCCTAAATTTTTTGGATTAGAAAAAAATAATTTATTAAAAGATTTAAATATATCTTTACCAAAAAATTTAACAGATGTATTAAATAAAGAAGAAAATAAACTTAATAAAATTAATAATAATAATAATAATAATAAAAGTTTAATTAGAAATTATTATAATAATATTTTAAAACAAAATAAAAATAAAAAAAATATAATTAATTATTCTAATAATAATATTTCTTTTCCTAAAATAAAAAATAATAAAATAAATAATATATTAAATGATTCTAATTCTAAATCTAGTATTAAATATTATAAAACATATTCTAATATTAATAATACTAAAAGTAATATAAATTCTTTTTCTTCAACTAAAAATATGACTAAAAATGAATGTTTTAAATCTTTTATAAAATATAATAATATAAAAATAATAAAACAACGTAATAAAATGAATGAATTAAGGAATGAATTATCAAAACAAAATATATTGAAAACACAGATAAATGATGAAAAACATAAAAATTATTTTATGAGAAAAAATGAAATATTACAAAATTATAAAAATAATTTAATTTATCAAAGTATAATAAATAAAGGTATACAATTAAAAACTCAAAAAGAAAAAGAAAAAAAACATAAAGAAAAGTTAATTATTGATCATTACATATATTATTATTGATAATATAAAATATTTAAATTATATTATTATTCTAAAATATTTTAATAGGATAAATCAAATAAAAAAAAATTATAGAGAAAAAGAAAAATAAAAATATATATATTACTTAATTATTAATTATTATAAAAAATAATTTTAAATAATATATTTATTTTTAATTAAATATTTTTTGAATTTTATTTAAATAAAATTGATTAATAATTATTATTTTCAAATTTTATTATAAAAGGAAATAATTTTTGAATAATATATTAACCCATTTAATTCCCTCATACTTAATATTATTAAATGTAATTCAAATTTTAAATAATAATAAAAAGAAAATTATTTTATTAAAAATTATAAAATTAAATTAATTTTAAAATTTTTAAAAACAATATTTAATAAATATAATTTATCATATTTTTATAAAATATTTATATTTATTATCAAATAGTATACAAAAATATGATTATAATTAAATTGAATTTCAATTATAATTTATTTTTAAAATAAAAGTTTAATAAATTTATTATTTCAAATCTAATATTTATTTTTTTATTTTATAATATTTATCACTAACTATTTGATGTATAATAATAAATTTAATAGATTATAATAAAAAATTCTAATATTTAATTAAAATTTTAAAATTAAAAATAAATTATAGTAAACCCGGTAAATTATAATTCCCACTTCAGACCCTGGTTAATTCTTAGTAGAAGGGAATAATAAAAATTTTTCATCAAGGTTCCTGCTTCCTTGCAATAAAATTGAATTTTTTAATAAGGTAGCTGCTACCTTTAATTTTTATAATTTTTATTATTGTCTAAAATTTTTTTTGAAGAGGAGAAATAATTACATAGTCAAAAATTTTGAAAGCTTAAAAGTTTATTTAGAATTATGTTAGAATAAATAGTAGTTTTATGGTATTATATATAATAATTCTCTAAATTTAGAAAAATAATATAATTTGCACGATAATACTTTAAAAGTTCAAATTAATAACAAATAGAATTATGATAAAGATAATTAAAAATATATAAAATATTAAATAAATTAACCAATAAAACTTAAATTAATACCATAATATATATGTAAAAATTATAGAATAATTATTATTAATTTAAAATTGTTAAATATAAAAAATCTTATATTATTGATAAAATTAATATAGCATATACAAATTATAAAAATTAATAAAAAAATTAAAGTATATTATAAAAAAAACATTAATAAAATAAAATCTTTAAAAAAAATAATAAAATTATTTTAAATAAAACAGTTATTTTTTATATAGATAAAGAATCAATAAATTTAAAAATTTAAAAGTTATTTTATTTTTTATTTTTTATTTGGAAATTGGGGATTGGGGATATATTTATATATTACAGATAATTTTCAATGACACTGAAGTCATATATTAATGAGCATTAATTTTGTAATGATATATTTGAAGTTTTTTCTATAACAATCCTGTAGGAATTAGGAAAATAATTCTAAAAAAAAATTTTTCCTTTTCCAAGGTAGTTTTATAATGTCAGATATGGAATTATAGTTGACAATAAAAAAAGATAGTAACTGGAATTCTGAAACTGATTCTTTAGATATGAAAAGTTGAGGATGTAATTTATATGCAATCTTTTATAATATATATATAATAATTTATTTATATAATTTACTTGGAAATATTTTAATTTTAAAAAAAAGAAAGAGAAATAAAAATATCAAAAATAGAGAAAAAAGATATTTTATATAAAAATAATTTAATTATTTTATATATCAAAATCTTCTAGATATTTAGTTATAAATATATAAAAATATAATTAAATTTTATATGAACATATAATTTTATCAAAACAAATAAATATATTCTAATATATCAAGTAAATAATAAAAATAAAATAAATAAAATTTTTGTTTATTGATAATCAATAAAGAGATGGGGAATTATCAATTCAAAAATAGATTTATTAATATCTGCAAAAAATGAGGAAAAAAATAGATGATTCTATAATAATTTATATAAATTTAATTACTAAATTATATAAAAATATATAAATTTTCAAAATTCTATATAATAAATAGTAAATAAAAATTTTAAATATTTATTTACATTAAAAAAATTTAATATAATTATTTAAATAAAATTATACTTAGTCATCCCCCTCTTTTTTTTTAGTCTAAAATATAATTAAAAAAAATATACAATCTAAAAAAATAAAAAAATTAACAAAAAACATAAAAAATACAAAAATTTTGAGTTTAAATTTCTTTCAGAAATTCTTATAAATAAAAATATAATAAAGGTAAGTGATAAACCAATTTATATAGATTATTGGGGCCAATTCCTAGACAAAATAGAGTGTATGGTATCTGATTTCAATTTTACTAAAAATTCATGAATAAAATTGGCCTTGATAGAATAGGCTTACTTAATCAAGATTTGACTATGGATTAGAGTTTTTAGATGAATATATTAAAAAATAGAAATTTCCAGTAACTAATATTAAATTTAAAATTTGGAAATATCTTCATAAGGAATGAGATATTGTAGAAGATAAAAAATATATAGTTTTGTTACATATCCATAAATTCAATTATATATAATAGGAAATAAATAATCAACCTATAAATAGAAATTGTTTGTTCAAATATAATAATTATTTATGTAGATATGAATTATTATTCTTATTATATACTTTAATAAAATATTATATATTAAAAATATAAAATGAGGCTCATTAATGCTTTCAAAAATATTTAAGAAAATAAATAAAAATTAATTAAATATTAATAAATAAAATATAAAACTTAAATGTTTTTGTTGGGTTAATTTACATTAACTAATAATATTTAATTGATTTTTTTGAAGAGAATATGTTATAATTGACGATAAGAATCTAACTCCATATATCAAAAATGCCAATCCCTAAAGTATCTTTTTGATTTTATTTATTATTTTTGAAAGAGACAAAATAAAAAAAATATAATTTGAATTAATTTTCTCTACAAATTAATTAATAGAATGATATTTTTATATTTTTAGTTTATTTATTTAAGAGATTTAAAAATTTTTTCTTTTTGTATTGAAAAAGTAAAAATTATTTTTTATTATATTTTTAATTTAAATAAAATAAAGAAGGGAAAAAAAATTTTTTATTTTATTTAAATTATGAGAAAATCACAATTTATGAATTAGTTATAGTTAATGATAAATAACTGGGATATCTGGAAAGGCTAAGGAAATGATTAAGAGTATTAATATATCTTAAAAAATTAATTTTTATTTTAAAATAAAAGTTTTATTCTAATATAATTTTATCAAAAAAATTTTAGAATAAATATATTTTTAAATACTCAATTTTAATATTTAAGAAATTAATCTTTTATTTTAATCAAAAAGAAAAGAAAAAATATGAGAAAATATAATACATATATATAAAATAGATTAACAAGGAAAAGTAATTATATATTTTTGTTATATAATTATAGAAAAAGTTTCTTTTTATCAATATAATTTATAATTAATTTGCTAAAAATATTAGTTGAAGAATTTGAAACAGATATAAAAATTTGATGAAATAATTTCTATTAATAAAGAGAAATTAAATGAAAAAATATATTCATTAATAAATTAAAAAGAATTTTGGGATAAGTTTTCAAAATAAAATAAAAAAATTATCAATTGAATTAAAAAAACATTCTATAATTAAAAAAATTGATTTCTTGGAAATATATAATTATCTATAGAATTATATTAAAACAGAAAGTATTTTAAATAACTTATAAATTCAAATATTTTATAAAAGGTTAAAAATTAGCAAAAAATTATATTATTGGAAAAATGATAGAAAATATAAGTTATGTAGATTATATATAAGATAAAATTTCATATACCTTACTTTCTTGATATTTTATATTATCCCTAAGTTTATTTTATTTAAATATTATAGTTAGTAATACATGTAGATCCACAACTCTATCAAGACTTTTAAAATTGAAAATAAACAGTTATTCCAATTAAACCTAAATAAATGAAGTAAATACCAAGTAAGAATAGGAAATTCAATATACTAAAAATGCAAAAGTGTAAGGGAATAGAAAAATAAGTAATAATATACATATAATTTTTGATATAAAGAGAAATTTCAAAGTATTTAAAGTAACTAAAAAAGGTGTAATCACAGGAGTTTTAGAACAAATTGAAATTGATGGATTTAATTAAGAAGGCGGAAATGACTCAAGGAATAATGATAATCAAATTCAAGAGTAAATAATAATCCATTAATTAGGATAAATATCAAGAGAGACTATGAAAATGAATATAATAATATGGAAATGATAAATCAATAAAAATTTAAAATGTTAATAAATATTATTAATTAAGATTAATATATAAGATAACATAATTTAAAACATGCTTAATTATTGATAAAAAAACATCATTTTAATATTTTTTAAATTTTTAATTACTTTATTTAATTATTTTTTTTTAAATATTAAATTAATAATTGACTTATTATATATTTATAATATTTATCTGATTTATCTAATATTTAAATAATCAAATTTAGTTATAATAAAAAAATTTTCTTCTTTATACAGTAAAAAAAGGCTTATCTTTAGATTATATTTATAAATTACTTTAATTAATTGTTTAAGCTAAATTATTTTAAAAATTTTGATTTTTTATAGAATATAATAAATTATAATAATTAAAATGTATATTTTTTAAAAATTAAGTTATTATATTTTTATTTTAATTATAAAAAATAAAAAAATTTCTATTATTATTAATTTAAGTCTTTTTTCAAGAATAAAAAAATATTTAAAAAATAATGAATACAGAAATAAAAAGTTTATAAAATTTATTTTGATTATTCTTAAAAGGTTTATCTTACTTAGATAATTTTATTAAAATATTTATAAAATATTTATTTTATACCTTTCATTTATTTAAATTTTATCATTTTTTAATTAAATCTATTAAAATTCAAATAAATATAAAATATGTAAATTATTATTATTTTAGGAATTTTCCAGTTTCACAAATATCTTTACTAAAAATAGCTGAATCAGTACCATATAGAGTCATAGATTTTCCAAAAAAACCTTGAAAAACATGACTAACTGGTAATTTTCCAGTAAGTATATTCCAAGTAGCATCAAATGGATACCATTTTCCATTTACTTGAACTAAACTCCAGGCATGACCACAATCTTGATCAAATCCTGAACTATCACATGCAAATCCACTGGCATATATAACTTTATACCCTATAGAATAAAGTAAAGCATTAGCTAATCTTGTCATGTGATGGCAAACTCCTATTCTTTTATTATATATATCCATAGCTGTCATTTCAGTCCTTCCGACATAACTTATATCATATTTTATATTTTTATAAACCCATTTCCCAATTTTTGTAAAGTCCATGAAAACTAAAATATTATCTTTATTTTTTCTATCAAATTCTGCTATTATATCTCTTGCAATTTTTTCCAAAAGTTTTTTATCTCTTTTATCTTCATATGGAATATTTTTTTCAATTATTTCATTAGTTAAATCTATTTCCCAATCTCCTTTACTTCTATTTCTTATTTCTCCACTTAAAATAAATTCACCCTTCTGATATCCTGTATTTTTATATTTAATTTCAAATACTCTATTATTTTCATCAACTTTAATATTTTTGGTTTGAGGACTTGAATAATTCATTTTAATAATTTCATTATTTCCCCCAACGAACCCAATAGGAACTTTTAAGGTTGTATTTCTCAAATTTCCTTCTCTACTTACAATTGGTATATTACAATATATATTCCAATATGCCTCATTTTTTGAAAATGTTATTAATGTTCTTTTTCCTCCAAAGGGAACTTTTCCTCCCCATATATACTCTCTTTCTCCTTTGTTTTGTAAATTTCTTATAAAATAATCTTCTTTGAAACTGACAATTTCAAAAGAACCTTTTAAAATTATTCTATATTTACCCATTTGACCTTCTAAACTTTCACTTAATCCATAATATTCTCTTCTAAAAAATTTATAATTTAATTTTTCATTTGTAGACATTGAATTAAATTTTGGCCTTTCTTTATATTTTAAATGTATAATAGCAGTTTGTAAATTACCTAAATTAATGTTATATTCAAGACAATAATTATTATATGTATATTTTGAGCTTTTTCCATTTATTTCAAAATCTATGATTTCAATATCTTTTCCAATATGAAATCCATTTGAACAAGAATCAAAAAAACTAAAAGGTCCTAAACCTACAGCTTTTATTTTAAAATTTATATCATGAAGATCAAAGTCATCATATATATAGCATATTTCATTCCAATTTTTTCTTAAAATTTTAGCATGTTTTATTTTATTTTCTTCTCTTTCATTTTTTTTTTTAAATAAAACTATAGTTTTAAATAATTCAGCATTTTTGCCAAAATCATTTATTCCTACAAGTGTTGAACCATTAATTAAATCATCATCTTCATCATCTTTATCTTCTTCCCCAGCAATATAACCACATATTTCATTATTTCTTTTATCATTTTCATCATTTTCTTCATTTCTTAAATTTTTATTGATACTACCAAAAATATCTTTTCCTGAATTTCTTATTGTTTTACGTATTGCGTCTTTTATTTTTTTCTTTCCTTCTTTAAAATTATTTATAAAATTTACAATATTTTTTTTTAATTTTTCTATATAATTTTCTATTTGTTTTCTTTTATTAATTATATCAGTTAAATTTTTATTAAGCATTTGACATATTTGCTTTAAGTTGTCTATAAATCTTTCTATATAATCCATTCTATTTGATAAAAATCCAAAAGATAATTTTTTATTTTGATTTATTTCAAATAATTTTGAATGAATTGCTCTTAAAAAATTTTCAGCCTTCTTTAAAGTTTTATTTTTAATTGTATATATATAATCATTTAATTGATTAATAATATATAAGATTGTTTCCATATCTTTTGTTAATTCCTCAACATTTTTACTTAATTTATTAACTAAATTAAATTTAGCTGCTCCTACTACAGAAACTCTTAATTGTTGCCCTAATAATCTAATTTGATTATTTACTGAATAAATATAATTTCTATAATTTTTTATATATGTTTTTTGCTTATATATTTCTTTATAAAAACCAATTATATTATTTTGTAATTTATGAAAAGTTATTTCTGAGTCCATTTTTGCCTTTTTTAATTTTTGGAATTCTTCTTCTTTTTCATTTGTGCCTAAACTTATCTCATCTTCATTTTCATCATTAGAATTAACCTTCAATTCTAAACCAAAGCTTTGTCTTAAATCTGAAATACCTTTAATTTTTTTTCTAGGATTTTTTCTTGAATTACTTCCGATACTAGCTCTTAATATTTGATTCTCTTTTTTTAATACATCCATTTGTTCATTCTGTGAATAAACTTTTTTTTGTAATTCAATTAATTGTGATTTATATTCTTGAATATCTCTTTTATTATTTTTTTTCTCTTTTTCAAGTTTATGTTTTTCTATTATAATATTTTTAGCATTTCTTTGGACAGTGATATCATTTATTTTGGCTCTGGATTTCAAATCTGAGATTTGTCTATCTAATTCAAATAGAATCTTATTAGAATCATTTATTTGTATTCTTAATTCATCAATAGGAATATCATCATACATTTATATTTTCTATTTTGCCTTATTTAAAAAATAATAAATTATTTTTCTTTATATAAATTAAAAATTATAATTATTCCTTTTTTAATAAAATTAAATAATAAATAATTAATCTTTGATTAATTTATTTATTCTATTATTTTCAATAAATAAAAGCTTAATTTATTTTAAAAATTTTATTTATTAATTTATTATTTTTTTAATATTAATAATCTTTAAATTGATAAAATATATTATATAATAATTATAAAAAATAAGTATTAGTTAATATTTTTATATATTAATTATAATTACTATGAAAAAAAATAAAAATTTTTTAATTTTAAAAAGGAATAATTAGCCTTTTATTTTTTTTCTTTAAAAACTGAAAATTTTTTTAATTTAAATTAAATAAAGTTTGTATAGATTCTTTCTAAGTAAGAAAAAGAGTTAAATAATAATAAAAATGATTTTTCTTATAATACTTTATGTATTTCTTTATAATAATTTGGCTTATTTTCCTCATGCTATCAATATTCTAGATTATAGTCTAAAAGGATTTATGCAAAATAAAAAAACTTATAAAAAAACAAAAAAATAACAATAAAATTAATGAAATCAAATCAGCAATTTTAAGATTTTAAAAAATTATAGTATTTCTAAGAATAGAGCTAATATCAAAGAAAAAAAGTGGGTTTAATGTTATATAATAAAATTATTAAAATATTTGGAGGATAAAATAAAAGAAAAATATAGTAGCCTTTTATTATCATTATTTCTATTCAAAAAAATGAGCAAATTTATTTAGTCAATAAATATATTTTTAATATATTTATTAATAAACATATTTAAAGTTATATTATAATTTATTCCCAAAATCTTTATTTAATAAATAATTTTCTATTGAATACACAATTATTAAAAGAAATAATAATTTTTGTTTATTAGTTTAAAAGAGATTTTATGGGGTATTTAACTTTTCATCCAGCTGTGGAAATTTCCATCCCAATAGCTCTATAATTTTTTATCCCTCTTCTATAATTTATTATATACTTATACAATTTATTATTCCACTTATATAATTTATTATCCAAAAATTAAAAAAAATTAATAAAAATAAATTAATTTAAATAATTAAGAATTTTTAATTAGTAATTTAATTATTGAAATAAATAAATTTTTTAATTTCACAATTTTTAAAAAACAATGCAAATCATCATCCAATCATCTAAAACATTTTTCCTGGAAGTTTTAAGAGTATTTAGGTATTAAAATTAATAATAGAAAAATAATCTGTTATTCTTTTTATTTTGGACTATAACCCTTCAATATTATTATTTTAAAACAACTCACTTCCAAACTAGATTGAATGATTAGGTTTATTCAAATAATATCCATGTTGTTTAAAATCTTCCCTTCGGTAGGCATTCCAACAGTCACTATATAATCTTGTGGATAAACAGTATTTATGTCAATTTTCTCTCGATTTTTCTTCTATATTTATTAAATAAATTATTATAAAATATATTAAGGAATTTATAAAAAAATCTAATAAAACACTTTCAATAGGTTTAAAAATGATAGAAATAAATAAAATAAATAAGTAATGTTCATATTAAGAAAAATTTATAAAACAATTATATAAAAAAAATGATATCAATATTATTAATAATTATACTAAATCATAATTGAAATTTTCTTATCAAATATAAATATAATTATTAATTAAAAATTTTATAATTATATAAACAATAAAAATGTTTTTTATATCATTTTTTATATAATATAAAAATAAAATTTTTTAATTTTCAAATTTCTAAAAATATTAAGAATAAATGGATTATATTTAATCTTATTTTATTATTTGATTTTTTTAATTATTATTTAAATTAGTCTTTTCATATAAATCTAAACTGGAATCTATTCTTTTCTTTTATATGCTAAATTTCTAAAGGAAGAATTTCATTATAATTTTTTTATCAATATAAATAGAGTTTTAACCTTTTTTAACATTAATTAACCTTTATTTTAATTAAAATAAGAAGATGATATTTTAAATAAATAAATCTCCTATCAAATGAATAAGATAAAAGGTTAAAGATAAATATAAATATCCAGCATATTCCTATGCAATTATATTTCTTATTTCATATTTCAAAATTGAAAATTCAAAAGATTCAACTATTATATATTCTTTATATAATTCATATTGGTTTTAATTTTGTTATATAAAAATAGGATATAAATACTCTCATTAATCGCTTTTGTAAAATTATTAAAATTTTCATTTAAATTGTTTTAAAAACTAATGAATTTAATCGAAAGTAAATTTATATCTTGTAAATTTTTAAAATATTTAGCCTATTTAGATTTATCAATAATATTGTTTTTCTAAAGTTGCTATAATAAATGATTTACAATATTTATCAATAAAATTAAATGGATGAAATGAAAATCTTTTTTTCATTATTGCTTTTATTCGGTCATTTATACTATAACTTTTCATTATATTATATTCTAAAGAGAAATATTTATTATACATGAAATTTTGAATAGGCTTCATACCCAAACCTTTTTAACAACCATATCTGGTTAAACTTTTAATATTTTTCTAATAATATCCATATACCCCCATTTAATGTTGGCAAATACATTTGTAATGATTCTGGAGATATCTGATTATACTTTAATTTTATAATGCGTTCAAAAATATTTAAGAAAATAAATAAAAATTAATTAAATATTAATAAATAAAATATAAAACTTAAATGTTTTTGTTTTCAATATGTTATATTATTTCATTAAATTATTTAAGCTCCAAATTATTATTTAAATGAAGACTATCTTCATCATTACCTGGGTTGCTTCTTAATCCATCTAATCCCATAGGAATTATTCTAATAACATTATGATTTCCTTGAGCTACATTTAAAATATTAGGCATTTCTTGGACTTGATTTTGACTATTAATTTGTCCCCCCATATCCCCACGATTGAATACTCCAGTACTTGCATGATTTTTTGATAGCCGGAATGGCTTTAAATTTTTTATATGACTATAAAATTATAAAAAATAACTTACTTCTTTGATGGTACATACTGATTTATTGAATTAATCATATCTCCTTTAATATTAATACTGTATCCATCCTATTTCTTATATATATTTTCAGCATTTTTTTTCTTATATAGATCATATAGTTTTGCATAGGTCTCAGGATCAACGAATGCAATTAACTAAATTTTATTTATTTTAATTATACTTACCGAAAACAAAAAATCTTTACTTAAATTTTCGTGCTTAATTTTGTCAGGCAAAAATTTTTCATATTCAACTTTTAATTTTATTGTTTTAATTAAAAAATTTTTGGTTAATGATCCATCACCGCGGAAATAATTTAATTTATAATCTGCATGTTTACCAATTGGAAGCAACTATTTAGATAAAAATATTAAAATATAAAATAAATGAAATTTTTGTACTTCTTTTTTTTTTGTCAAAAATTGTATAAAAAAGGTTGAATCGAATCCTATCTCATTGGGATACCAGTATCCTACTATAAAATCTAAAATTTAAAAGTATATCATCTTACCTTGTTGTCTGCAAAAATTATACCGATCTTCTCGGTGTTTAAATTTTTTAATAAGCTCCGAAGCTTTTATCTTCACAGTTTCTTCTGGCTCATTATTTCCTATCTCCATTTTATCTGAAATTATACAATGATTCCTTATAAATATACTTTGCTTATTCTTTTTCGATATTGAGAAAAAATGTTTTCCAAAAAAATATATCAAATTATTTTTTATTTATATTTTATAATTTTTAACAATTATTTGTTTTATTTTATATTTTATTTAATAAAATTTAAAATTAATATATTATATTTAATTTTATAAATTAATATATATATAATAAAAATTATATAATAAAAATGAAAAAAGATGGATTCTGTCTGGAATCCCTAGGAAAAAGAAAAACCAAACAATATGGTACCAGGGGAATTATTACCCAAACTGGGTCCAATGATAGAGATTATATAGGCAATTCTTTTGGTTCAATAGTACCTGTTGAAAATGAAGCTATTAATGTAAAAAATATTTTTTATTAATTTATTTAATTATATAGTATAATAAAACATTATATTCTTAAGTTATTTAATTTATATATATATATGTCAAGCATTTTTCGGATAGAATATAATATTGTACAAGACAAAAGATGTTCCACTACTTCAATTGATTCTCCTTTTAATTATTATTTCCCGGGGTGTTCAGGTATTAATTTTCCTGATAATTCAAAGACATGCTCTATTTGTCTAAATCAATTAAATATTAAAAAATCTCGCCCAAATAAATGCAACCATCTTTTTTGTTTAGCATGTCTTTCAAAATGGATTAAATTCAAAAATACTTGTCCCTATTGCCGCAAAAAATTTAACAAGATAATTGTTATATAAAATAATATATATAGTATAGTATATAATCTTATTATTAAATTATAAAAATTTCTACAAATAAAATTATATTTTTTTTATTTTTTTTTATTTGTGATGGAAGAATGCCTAGATAAATCCAATTATAAAGGAAGAAAAAAACACAAAAGTAAAACAAAATTAAAATCTACTAAAAATTTTGGAAATCAAGATAATGAAGAAGGGGTAGAAAAAATAGATATATTAGGAAAAAAATCAAAATCTATTATTAAAAAGAAACAAATTTCTAATCCTTCTATAACTCATTTTAATTTATATTCTAATTTTATTTATGATTTAGGGAAATCTGACGACTTTATCTCTTCAATTGAAAATAAAAATACAATAAAATTAAATCAAGAAGAAATAAATTTTATATCAAATGAGATAAACAAAATTAAATTTAATGAAGAAATAAAAAAAAGATAATGTTATTGAAATAACCTTTGAAAAATTAAAAGAAATAAACCATCACTTCTTTATTGAAAAGTCTAACGATGAAATTGTTAAATGGGTGAAATCAAAAATTGAAATTGATTTATCAAGATATAAAATATCATGCAAAAATTATCTGAATTTTATTATAAAGAAAAAGGTATTAATTTAAGCTAAATAAAAGTATATTATATTTTAAAAAATAAGCTTAATTATCACTTTTTAAAAACTTCAGTCAAAAATAGTAAAATAACTTCTTCAAATAGTTTATTTATGAGCCTATGTTTTATTAAAATAATTATACGTGATTTGATATTAGGATATTCAATATTATATATGGATGAATCATCATTATTATCTAAGAACAATAATTATAAATATTGGCGACAAACTAATGAGCAAATATATTCCAAAATGAAGCCGGCTTCTAGATCAAATCTTTTATTAATAATAAGTAAAAATAAAGTTATTAATTATAAAATAAATAAAGTATCAACAACTTATGAAGTATTTTTGGAATTTATGATAGAATCAATTAATAAAATAAAGGAAAAAAAAATAGAAAAATTTCTCATTGTTCTTGATAAATTAAGTGCCCATAAAACAGCTAAAATTTTTAATTTTTTTATCGACAACAAAATTAATATTGTTTTTAATTGCCCATATATATGAGCCAATTTAACTGTGTTGAATTGGCTTTTAGATATATAAAAAAAATAATCTACTCAAAAATATATGAAAGTTTGGATGAAGTTGAAGAAGATGTTGTAAAAATTTTGAGTAATAGTTCTATTGATGTTACATTGGAAAAAAATTATAAGGAAACTTTAAGAAACTTATATAAACTATTCATTAAATAATAAATATAAAAATTTAAATAATTTGGATTTTTCAAAATAATGAAACAAAAAAATAAAAAAAAATCTTGTCTTCTGATTTATATTTATTTTTAAATACTAATTATTATTATTCTAATTTTAATAATTATAATTTCTAATTATTGAGGGACATTTTAAATAAAAATCAAAAGTTTTTATTTTTTCATACTTAGATAATTCAAGAATATCATCTAAAATTTCATTGAATTGTTTTTTATCTTTGTCTGTCATTTTTATACCACTGCTTAATTCTTTTAACTTTTTAATTAGATAATCTATTGACGTCCTTAGGGTCTTTCCTTTTCTTAAATATCCTTTATCAATTACTCCTAATGAAGTAAGTACTTTTCTATGGGCTTTTCTTTTGTTATTTAGGACATTATTCATTAATAAATATTTTATTATTTAAAAAAAAATAAAAATGAATTATTATAATAAAATTTTTAGTTTTTATTAAGTAATATACTTATAAAAGATTCTATTTTAATAAAATAAAAGTTTTTCCTTTATTTATTTTTTTTATAGAAAGCAATCCCACTCTTACATTTAAATCTAAGTCTAAATATTTTATTATTTTGCAATTTGCATCCCCCCTATTTTTAGAACTAGCAATAATAGAGCCAATATTTACACTTGTTGTACTTTTTAAAAATCGGTCATAATTTTTATCATGACAATTAAATACAAATATATCAGAAAATCCATTAATATTTCTATTTTTGTAAACTTCTGTTTTACGATAGCAATATAACCCTACTATATCAATTATAAATGTTCCTTCCCCTAAATCAATATTAGATAATATTGATATTTTTTTTCCGTTATATTTTATTTTAAATATATCATTTTGTAAATTATTAGCTGATTTTAAATATTCGTCAATTTTAACTAAATTATTTTCATTAAAAAATAATATTCCTTCTAATGAATATGTTCTATTTATAGAATTTATATTATTAATCAAATTATTTGATACACTCATATAAATTAAATTTTTATTATCTAAAAATTTATTCAAATCTTTTTCATTATAAGTTGATTTTTTTTTTTTATTTATTTTAGTTCTAATATTTTTATATCACAATAATTTAAACTATTTTCTTTTATAAATTTAGAAAAATTACTTGATAATTGAATTTTAGAAATTTCTTCAATATTATAACTAAGAGATTCTTTTTCCATTTTTTATTAATAATAAAATTTTTATTTAATGATTGTTCTTGATCAATATCTAAAATTGGTTTCATTTTCGAATATCGAATCAAATAAACTATTATCATCATTATCTAATTCTGGATCAAACCAATATAGCCACTCACCCTTGAAAACTATGCTAAACTTTCTACTATAAAAGGGCATAATGAAAAGTATCTAAATAGTCTT